>LPNX010171491.1:2537-107089 GCA_001517045.1 Pseudotsuga menziesii
TGCTACGTCCTCCACCTTCCACTCCCCACCTCCTCCTTCCTCCTGTCTTCTTCCCTATTCCGCCTCTGCATCTATTCTCTACACTACTCTCCACTGCTGGGCTCCCTTCACCCTCGTGCACCACCTTCCCGCCTTCCTTCATACTCGTAAGCCTGCAAAAAAAAAACAATTTTTAATAAAAATTAAATATTATATAATAATAATATTATAATATTTATTTTTAAACTTTTCAAAAAAAAACTATAAACCAAAATATTATATGGTTTATAAAAACAATAATAATATTAATTAATTAATTAATATTTATTATTATTCAAGAAAATTTGGAAAATTTTGTATAAGACATTTTTCCACCCCTCATAAGCCAAAATAGCGTCCAAGTACACACCTCCGCATACAAGGACCAGGACCATGGCCGAATTAAATGACCAAATTGAGAAATTGGAGGACATCAAGTCCCTCGTCACTAACCAAAAAAGCTTGAAGGAAGAGATAAAAAATAACAATACAGTGCTGAGGAAAGAGATCAAAGACGAAATTGTTCTGGTACAAGAAAGAAGGCTAGGTGAAAAATTGGACATCGTGAATGAGAAACAAAAAAACTTGGATGACAAAATGAACACCATAACACAGAATTTGAGCACCATGACACAGAACCATAATACATTAATGGAGATGTTAAAAAAAATAGTGCCTAGTACAAACCATGTCAGCAGTCTAGACACGTTAGATGCCTCATTTCATGTTTCCACTCAGGAAACACTTGCCAAGAATTAAGAAGATTTTCAAAACGAAATAAAGATTAACAATGCAACGCTTAAACAAAGAGATAGAAACAAAAGTACTACCAAATATGGAGACAGGATTAAATAGTAAAGTAGACACTATCAGTAAGATAGTAGAGAAGGAAAAGGCTAAAAATCACCGCCAACAACGAAGCAGTTCAAATATGTCGGTTGCATTACCCAATAGCTATGAGCCACCATCAAACCATAAAGCAAAAGGCAATCAATATCATCCTTACATAGTGTACCCACCTAAGGCAAAAATAGAGTAGTTGAAATACAATGGAAGTGAAGACCAATGCGTTGCCTGGTTAAACAAAGCCGAAGAATACTTCGACATTTACAATATTCAATCTGACGAGGAGAAGGTGAAATATGCGTCAATGCATATGGAAGGGTATGCCTATAATTGGTACTTATGGTGGAAGAGAGACAATTTTGCCTATGCCTGGAACTTGTTCAAAAATGATTTTTTAATACGTTTCAAGGAATCAAAGAAGTTCAATTTTTTAGTAAACTTACCAGATTACAACAGGTTGGAAGCGTTGAGGAATTCACAAATCGATGGGAATCCTTATCGACACGAGTATTTGGGTTGTCTGACAAACAAAGACTCGAAACCTATTTAGGAGGTCTTAAACCATACCTCCAAAAAGAATTAAAGATGCATGACATACCTAACGTAGAAGTGGGAAGACATAAAGCAAAAGCCGCAGAACGCAAATTGAAAGGAATAAAAACAAGAGGTAATAACCATTATCAACAAGAAAAAGAGACACAATGCAGGTATTGTGAAGATAATTGGTCACCCGGGTAATCAATGCCACAAACCTCAATCATATGCCTATGAAATTGAAAATAGGTTAAAAACATCTAACCTATACTCTGATAATAGAAAAAAAGAAAAAAAGCACATGTCGTCGATGCGATGATGACTAGACCCTAGGCCATAAATGTAGGAACAGTCAGACAATACAGTGCAAAATCATCAATGGAAAAGAAGTGCAAGTCTCTACATAAGAAATCTCGTTTGATTCTAATACCGACACAGAATCATAATGAAGGACGACATTAGGAAAATACTTGAGCTTTGGGGACAAAGCTTTCCCAAGAGGAAGGCAATGTTGTGAATATTTAAATAATATTATTATTTATAAATAAATAGGTTATTAGTTATTGGTGAAAGAGGGTAACCCTTCACTATGCATGCTCAAGCCTTATAAAAGGCGAGCTTCATTGCAATATTGTATCTATCACCTATCAATATATCATTATTTTATTATTCATCATGAAAGTTGGATTCACTTAGTAACTGTCCAACCTGATACGGTTGTACCAGTTCCAAACTCCTTTGCTTCCTTCAAGGTCTCCTGAAGCCACTTAGGCTTCTTCTTCCTTGAAGGTTGCTCCCACACTGGTTTGTCCTCATCTGATGAACTCCCAGAGGTAGAAGGCCCAGTAACCTATGAACGAGGAGCTGGTGAACCAACACCTGGTGAACCCTGTGATCCTGTAGCTCAATATGGTGAACCTGTGACCTGAGAACCAAAACCTCTCCCCGAAGAACCTGTTGGCTGAACCACTGAAACTGGAGATCATGTGCCTATACTATGTGGTCCAGTAACCCCGAAAACATGTGAACCTGTCAACTACACTGAAGGTACCTATGAAGCTACCTGAGGTGTGGAAACCTGTTGCTCTCCCTGCTTTAACTCTCTAGACTTCATGAAGCCTCGCTCCTCCTGAAATCTCACTTCCCTCCTCACAACAACCTTCCTCTTGGAAAGAAGATAAATGCAAAAGGCCTTCGAAGTCTCATCATACCCCACAAGTATGCCTCTCTCCGTTGTGGGCTCAAACTTTGTCCTCTTCTCAGAAGGGACATGTGAATAAGTCAAGCAACCAAATATCCGAAAATGACTCACCTCGAGCTCTTGCCTGTGAAACTCTCCTCAAGTGTCTTGTTCCCCACGACACAATGGAGACTCCTATTCTGAAGGTATACAGCTGTACTACATGCCTCCTCCCAAAGGAAGAAAGGAAGAGACTGATCATGTAAAATGGCTCTCGCAGCTCCAATAATAAATTTGGTCTTCCTCTCTGCCACTCGATTCTGCTCAGGAGTGTATGGTATTGTCAACTGTCTCTGAATGGCCTCATGTCTGCAATACTCATCGAACTCCTTGGAGGTATGCTCACCCCCGTTATCTGATTTGAGTGCCCGTATCTTTCTCCCAGTCTGGTTCTCCAAAAGAGCTTTGAACTCTTGGAACCTCTGCAAGACCTCCTCAGATTTCTTGCTCTTCAGGAAGTAGATCCAGGTCTTCCTGGAATGGTCATCGATGAATGTCACATAATACTCGAACCCTCTCAGAAAAACAACTGACATAGGATCACACAGGTCAGAATGTATCAAATCAAGAACTCCTGCTCACCTGCTATCACTTCTCGTAAAAACAGTCTTGGTGTACTTCCCCAAAGCACACCCCCTGCAAACATCATTATGCTTCGTGCTGAACTTTGGCAAACCTGTAACCATATACCTCAACATCCTCAAAGTTGGATGATGCAGATGAGCCATCCTCTTGAGCCACAGCTCACAAAGCTCGTTGTCGCTGCTGTGTGCCAAAGCATGCTGGGGTTGAAACAAGAGCTTGTACAGTTTCCCACATCCTACTCCAATGGTGTATGAAGCAGATGGTCCTGCAGTCTTGGGAAAAACACGCACTTGTCCATCCAAGAAGGTCACCCCAAGTCCCCTATTCTCGATCATGGAAACTGAGATCAAGTTCTTCTTCAGCCCAGGTACAAACAATACATCTCTCAAGATCATGGCACTCATGGACTCTCTCTAAAATGAAATGGTCCCACACCCAACAGCTTTGACAACTGTGTCATCCCCCAACACTACCTCCACATCAACCCCTGCCTATGAAAGCTCGGAGAACATCTCTCGAGCACCTATCATGTGGCTCGAAGCTCCATTATCAATATACCACGTACTGGTGGTGGATGCACTCAAAGAATGGCTAGTCAACAAGGAATACTCCCTCTCAATATCAATATCTGCACTGGTGATGATGGATGCTCTCTCTATCAACATGCCCAATACAGAGAGAAAACTCTCTCTCAAATCTAGCTGTAAACTCCTCCACCTCTGCAGAAACTGTTGTCTGCTGCTACTTCTTCTTCTTCTTCTGTGGACAGTGCCCAGCATAATGCCCAAACTTCTGACAAGCAAAGCACTCCACAGTGCTCAAATCCTTCTTTTGTCCCTCCTGCTGCTTAGCCCCACCCTTCTTGGGGCCCTTCTTGAACTTCTTCTTCCCCTTTGCTGTCAACACCACATTCTCCTCATCCTCCTTGCTAGTAGAAGAGTTGCCTTGTACAAGACCTCTCCGGGTCTCCTCCTGAATAAAGTCATCCCAAGTCCTGTCCCAATGTAGGTAAGTCTCCCTGGCTACTATGGCCTCCACAAAAATAGCCCGGGGCTTTGAAACCCCATTCAAAGCTGTCCGCACTAGCTCCGAACCATGAACAACCTCCCCTATTACTGCCAGCTCATCTCTCACCTGAGATGAGAGATCCTAGTAAGGTAAGAAATCACACCCTCAGCTTTGGCCATCTTGATACTTTTCAACATCTCTCTCAAAACCATCTCCCTATTCTCATTTGAGCTTTGAAACAAGCTAGTCAAAGCATCCTACATCCAATATGCATGGGTCTTACTCAAGATGTGTGGGATCACATGGTCTTTCACTGCATCTAGGATAATTCTTCTAGCTTTTATGTCCTTGTTGAAGGCAAAAAGTGTTATTGCATCAGTGGAAGCAGGTATCACAATGGGATTAGTTGTAGTGTTGTAAACTACCTCATCCCACAACTCATTTTCCTCCAATATCAGCACTAGCCTAGCTTTCCATGGGACAAAATTCCAAGCCCCATCAAGCCTATCCTCCAACCTAAGTCATGTTGCCATTTTCTTTGCAAAATTCAAGTTTCAACAAGGTGTTTCCCACTGACAAAAGAAATCACCGAAGTCTGAAATTTTTCACTCTATAAAAATCTACCCTCTCTTTAACAAAGCTCTGATAACATGTAGAATTTTCAGCACTCTCTCAACCCGGTTTCCAACTCCGTTTAAAACATTGTTTAATGCCCAACCCAATTTAACATACTGCAGATTTTTCTCATAAACAATATAGGATTGAAACACAAGAAGAATTTCTACAACTTTTTATCAGCAGCAAATAAAACACATTCACACATAAATTTTCAGACACAGAAATTTTTGGTCCAATGACCCAAGAAAAACCCCAACCTCCAAGGAAAACTTGTGAGCAGTGTTATCGAAACCGGCAAAACCAGCCGGTCTGACCGATTTACAGGGTTGGTCGGTCCGGTCAGCAAAAAAATTTCAAAAAACCGGATTTTTGTCCAGACCGGGTATGGAACCGGTCGGAACTGGCTAAAACCGGCCGAACCGGTCGAACCGGCCAGTCTGGACTGGGGACTCAGGAAACTCAATTTTTTTTTTTAAAACTAGAAAATAAAACTTTAAAAAAAAAATAGCACCTAGTGCAATACATGTCTGAGGTTCTGAACCAAAGTAACTATTTCTTTCTTGCTGACAGCTTGTGTCAAGATATAGTGCTCCTGAAACCTTCATTTGCAGAACTTGTTTTTCCTCATGTTATTGGAAATCTAGCAGGAAGAAATGATACAACCTCCCAGATCTGCGGGGTTGTTTCAAGCCAGGTTAGTAGTATTATTCTATGATCTATCACTTTAGGTCTGGATTGTATCCCATTGTTTTCTATTTTGTTATGAAATGGTGATTTATGCAATAAATCATTTGTATGTTGGAGATGAAAGACTTATTTGCTCTGCATGTCATGTGATTTTACGTTTTTCCTCTGTAATACATTTATTCAGTCATTTGAATTTGATATTATGTTTTCTATTTTGGGAAACCATAGTTTGATGATCAATAAACAGACTCTTTGCTGAGGATAATTCCAATGCCCTGTTTGATACCAAGGAAAGGATATATATTTTTTATTAACAGGTGTCATTGTCAACTATTTTCCTGTTCAACATTCTTAAGATATAGCTGTGTTTGTCATATATGTTTTGAACTAGTTCAAATTAGAATCATCCCTTTTTTGAGGTTGTAGATTTTAGTCAGTATTCATCGAAGAATGTTTAGCTACTCGTTATCGTCAAGGTAGATATTTTTTGACTGATGCTTGTTCTAATTATTCAGATATGACATGCATGATTTCTCAATTAGTTCAATTATATTTATTTTTCTTTCAATTGTTGATGCAACACAAATTCGTGAAATGTCGAATGCCTAATGTTAATTTAAACTTATGAAACAATCAAAGTAAAACTGCCTTAATTGAATGCTTGGAGATTCAAAGCGAGCTTCACTTTATTATTTTGTTATAATAGAAATTTTTGTTCATGTTGTGTTCAACTTTTGCTTACGAATGCATGTTTCTTTTGTCAGGAAATTATTAGTACTTAATAGACTTATTTGTTTGTGTTGTGCGCAAATTTTGTTTAGAAATGTACGTTTCTTCAAATTATTAAGAAATTACAATATTATTTTGTTATGATAGAAATTTTTGTTCATGTTGTGTTCACCTTTTGTTTAGGAATGTAGGCTTCTTCTGTCAGGAAATTATTAGTACTTAATAGACTTTTTTGTTTGTGTTGTGCACAACTTTTGTATAGAAATGTATGTTTCTTAAAACTAGTAAGATATTACAAGTACTGAATAGTTGGGAGTGATATTATATTGAGCAGTGGATACTTATGTTGTACAGGTTGAGAAAAACATTTTCATTGAATCCAATGAAACCTTAAGGTCAATTCAAGTGTTTTTGGATGCAATGAATGAGCTACGTCTTTGCTACGTTTAATGTACTTTGGTTCAGAACCTCAAACATGTATTGCACTAGGTGCTATTTTGGATATTTGCACCCATATTTGCTATATATATGAGAAACTTTGCATATTTTTGTATTAATGGTCTAGATTCATATGTATGCACATGAATTTATATATGTTTTTTACAAAATATGAATATTTTATGTATTTTTTAGTCAACCAGTTTTTTACCCGGTTTTTTGCCGATTCCGGTTCGGTTCACATTTTGGGCTTCGCCGGTTCGGTTCCGATAACATTGCTTGTGAGAGAAAAATTTATTTATCTTGAAAAAATACAGCAATAGACAGAAAAAATCAGTCCCAACTTATATCAACCGAAAGAAAGAAAATTTGCCTTGATTTTCATGCCAAAACATAAAACATCAAACTTAGAATTTTTTTTTGCACCCTCCTCGATTTTCGTGATGTTGTACAGACTGTACTGCAGTTGTACGACGGTCGTACAGACAAGCTATACAAACCTATCTCGAAAAGTGTGCCTGAAAAGTTTCCTCAAGATTCATGCCCAAATTGTTGCCTCCAAATCCGTGCCTAATTTTCTGCCTCGAGAAATGTGCCCATACTCCTGCCTCGAGAAATGTGCCCTGTACGAAATCCATATAATACGAACTGTACGAAACAACAATAAATGCTCTTGGTGTTTGCCTCGATTTTTGTGCCAAGCTACCTGTTGTTTTCTCCTCCTCGATTTGCGTGCCAAAGAAAAATTGCTCCATCTGCTATTTTTCCCTCTTTCTCAGAAATGGCTCTCTCTCTCAAAAATGCAAGAGTGCCTCTTCACTTGGAAAATTTTCCTTTTAGGTAAAAAGTTAGGGTGAATGAAAAGCCATCTAATCCAAGGGCTCATATTAGATTAAATGAGTGGTTGTGATTAAAATCACTTTTCTCCACAAAATAAAATTTAATTCACTCACTTTTTAAGTTTTTACTTGAAGTGCACTTTATTATCTAAAGTGTATTTAATGCTCATCTCAAGTCATTAATATAAAGTCCAAGTGACTTAACCCCTTTTCCTAATGATTTAGGCAAATGTCACTTAGAGGAACAACTCCAAGGTATAAAATCAACAATAGCAGCAATCTCCAAACAACGTTGCACGACAATGAACCTATTATCACATATATAGTAGCCGAGCTACCTTATTATATTTTTCAGATTCCAGTACACTTTTTCAGCCGGATCCCTCACAATGAGATGCTGAGATGAGCATCTATGATGTATCACTATTTGATGATGGCCTATAGTACTTTCCCATGCCATGACTAAGTCTCAGAACACTCAGATTTGAGGACTGATGTAGCCATTTAGCATTTACAGAGCAGTCAGTATTGCCCAGAGTTGCAGCAGCAATTTCTCAATGGACAGATATTGGTTCAGATTGGTTATTTACATGTATATGACTCGGTAGATATTATCTTGTGTTATGGTTATTATTGCTTTTATACTCATTCTTGTGACATGTCTTAGCATTTAGTGTCTTGATCTGGTGATCATATAAATATGTGAACCTGGTTGTATTGATATTATATATGTATGTCCCTACTTAGACCTAGAAGTTCTTGACCCATACTCATTGGTTTTGCCCTCCTTAGGGAGAATAGAGGTGATCATTCCCACCATACTTTGGCTTGCTAGTGTTGGTCTCATTGTTTACTATCTCCACCCATCCATTACCTTCCAGTTGCGTTTCTAACCCGACCTACTACTTGACTCATGGCATGGAGGACCTTTCCCCACTATAGCCTCTTTGTTGGATAAGCTTCCCTATTTATTTGTGTCTTGGCTCTGAGTTGCCTAGGTTGTGTTGGCTAAACCTGAAACAAATAGCGCTACCATCAATACAATGTATATGGAAATGAAATGAATATCTTGTGAAAAGCCCATTCATGAAAAGAAGTGTTTTTGAACATATATGAATGCAAGGCAAGCCTAATGAAATTGGCTTTGAAGTTTAAATGTGAAATGTAAAACCCATGTAACAAGTGTTTTTAAACACGCATGGAGCATGAAGCCTTAATAAATAAAAATCTATGTAACAAATGGATGGATCAAGGCTATGAAAACTCGAAGGCCCAAAAAGCAATGGTTCTTAAAAGTTATATCTAAAGATTGTTGGCCTCACTTGTATTTGATTTGGATTGTGAGCATTTGTCAAGGTGAATAGGCACCTCTAAACATAACTTACCCATTTGTGAGACACTGCCATCCCCTATGTTATTGCTTGTCCGGCATATGCTAGAGTGAGCATCCCCTTTCCATATCCAAAGTGTCACAGTGTCAAGTCGGTAGTCACCCTTTTGATTTATAGCCTTCATCCTTCATTAGCAAATTGATTACAACTATGAAGTGAGTATGGTCTTGAAATTCTGGTCTGAGTCATAATTAATTAACAAAACTCTATACATTTGGTTAGTAGATCGCCAGTGAAATGATTACTACTTGTTATAATTGTTATTTGAATGATTTGTAGAGCATGTCTTAACCTTTAAACACTTGCAGCAGATTGATGTTAGCCTGTGTCATATTATTGATTGTTTAATAATTTACAGATTATTATTATTTTATCTGTCTGAGCATATTAGATATTGTACATGATCATGCAGAGATTTGTTGGGTGTATGAGTATACACCTTAGATGGATTTGAGCTCCCTGAGTCCAATGAGATAGCTTATTTTCAGTTTCGAGCAGTTACAGTGATGATTTATCTCAGTATACCATCCTGGTGCAGTTTTTCCATGTTAAATGGCCTGTCAAAGCAGAAGGATGATTTGACCAGTTCACCTAGGGCGCAATATGAGGAGGGGGTGGTCCAGCCACTTGATTTTACCATTATACCCCCCTCCCAGAGAGCCTAGTGGGCTTAGTTGGACAACGCAGGCACTCCATGAGGCAGTTTGGGCAAGTTCACAGTTCTCGAGGCAGATTAAAAATGATAAAAATGGCTACTGAAGAATTCGATTTGGGCTACTAAGGCAAGGAAATGGCATGGGATAAGTTTTGATGATGAGTGTGACGTCTTCCACTCCTCCAGCAATTTCAGCATTCAAAAGGACCCACATCCATCTCTCCGACATATTTTATGATTTTCTGGAGCTTTTGGAGGCTCACGATTTTCTCCTAAAGGCACTATTTTGCATTTAAAATTATATTTTATTTATATTGTGCCATGGGGACACACTAGGGGTGTTAGACATTACCCCCCTAGACCCACCATGAGCTTTATTCATTTTTATTTTGTCATATTGAGTGGGATCCCCTCTCCTAGGGCGATTTGGTCCATTGATGTGTTATATTATTATATTGATCTATGTACTTTATGTTGAGCTCATCTCAACCGTTGATTAGAACATTTTGATCTTTTAATCTTAGCCATCCATTTGAAAGGTTGTTAGGATTTTGGTATCTCTCATTCCTATTTAAAGGAGAGAGCTTCTCATTGTAAAGGGGTATTTGGGTCTTGAAATCTTGATAATAGAAAAAGTCTTTTGTGGAAATTCTTGGGTCTCCTTTGCATCTGGCGTTCTTCGATGGCGATTAGCAGGTCTATTGCTTCCTAGCATTTGGGTATTTGTGGTGAGATCTATATTTTTTGTGGAAACTTTGTTTTGTCTACAGGAGGGCAACTTCACTTGGGGATTTTGCAGGGCTTCCTCAACTCGCTTGTTTGGCATCGCTTGTATCAGGGGGGTATCATTAGTATCATTGCGATATATGGTTTCATCTTGTTATTTTTCTGTAGCATTTGTCCATTTCTCTTGATGCATCAAATCCAATATGGTTAACGTTTGTTGTGCAGGAGGGAGGGCGCATTGGCTTCCTTGGGCAAAACGATTTGCATAGAGTCTTCACCCAAATCTTATCAAATTGATCGGGACGACATAGATCATCATCATCAAGGCTAACACAAGGTTATCCAAGTAAGATCCACAGGTTAGTTTTTCTTTTCTTGGTTCCAATCCATTGGCACCTTTACTTTACTTTCAAAACCCTAACTTAAAATAATCAAAAAATTATATGGATCAAACCGCTTGATCTTTTGGCAAACCATTCCTAGGTATTGTAGATCGGGTCAAACCCTAAGTGGGTCTTCCTAGACGTCAGGCTTAGGTGACTCCATTGGGCCCAATTCCCAAGGCACTGATCCCTTAACCCTAGCGCAACCCTCGTTTGGCCAAACTTTCCTCCGTTTTGATCTTATCCCTAAGGCTTTGGTACTTTGATACTGTCATACCTTTCGTCAAGTCTATCCACCGGTACTAGATAGCCCCGATCTCGTCCTTAACCTCCCTGCATTGGACACGGTTCCCAAGGCAGTGGATATTTTCATCATTTGCTGGTACCTTGATTCTGGATCTAGTAGTAAAAACCATAAGTCACTTGTATTTCAACCTTGGATCAATCTCATTCTTCATAAGCCTCTTGATCCAAACCAGAACTCACCTCGTGACTTCATCCATAGATCTAAGGTTTATTTCACTTTACACCTTACGTACTTCATCTTTCATTTGATTTGGTCTAGTGTCTTGGTTTGATCTCTCCTATCAAGAGTAGATCTAGGTCTCCTCCATTGTTGTCTTGGGCTAAGATAACATCAAGTGAAGATTGCCTCGATTGGCGTAACAACCATCCATTTGGGAGTCAAGGCTATCTTGGTTTCACCTCTTTGGTTGCCCGTCCCTCTACCATCCGTCTTGCATCCACTTCATAGGGGCAACTACAAGTCAAGTGATAACAGAACCCTGCCCTAAAGCAGAATTGAATAGTAAATAGTAATCCTCCAGATATCTCTGGCAACTCTTGACAAACTGATACTCGCAAAATATGTGCTTCATAGTCTCCGAAATATGACAAACAAAACAAAGGCCATGCGACCCCAATCTTGGTAAACTAGGCCATGGATGGGATTCCCTAATACATCACTAACCATGCAAAAACTCTCAGCTTATAGATAGCCAAACAGACCAAACATTGTGGAGCCTGCACACCCCTCTATCCTTTTGATTTGTGAACTCACATTTAGGACTAGGGATAACGAATGTCCTTTATCTAGCAACAAATACAGTGTCGGGATCATATTGTTGAAGAGGGCGACTAAAACTACACCCCAATCTCTCCAAAATAGCCTAGGCATCCCTATATTCATTGTGAATATATCTGACTCTGAAATAAGCCCTCTCAAATTCATAATCAATGGACAATCAAGGAAAATCAGTCCATACTCCTAAGCCAAAGAACACCAACCCTTCTAAGAACATGTCCCTGAATCCCACATTTCATCCCAGAAGAAAATGCCCTTCTTGCTCAGCGTACATGCCTAAAAGCAAGACATCTCCACAATAAATGTAACTTGACTCCTCCAACTCCAAATCATATGACATACTAAATCCCAACCTACCCTGTTACCTTTTGCCACTACCAACGAACCAAACATGCAACAACCTTCCCAGTCAAACATATGCTCCAGAAAATGAACGAGGTTAATACCTAAAACAAGTGGGGCAAGGAAACATATCACATCAACCAAACACCCCTTGCACACTACCTATACAATGACCAAACATCATTCAATGTCGAAACAAGAATTTCCCTGGAGTGGAACCCTCTATACATCTCACCGCCCACTTGTTGCAAGAATATCATCCTAGTTTACAACATCAAATCATTCAAACCCTCCCTTGTTGTTAGGCATAGTACACACATCCCATGGAAGGAAAAGGATGCCCCTCTTTCCACCATGCTTCGACCATAAAAATGATTGCAAAATCTGCTCAAGCAATCAAAACTAGTCCATGCTAGGATCCAACAAGAGACATAGTATACATGTGAAACTTGAAGAATGTGCCCAGCAACAGTTAGCTTCTCAACAAATTGGAGGTCCTTATGATGCCAATCATGAAGTTTTCTCTAAAGCCTCTAAAGGCAAAGTTACAAATAAATCTTCTAATAAAATTTATCTTACTGAGAAACCTTTGCAAGGACTTTTTGTTGTTGGGTTAAGGTATTATCTTAATTGCTTCCATATGCTCACGATCTATCTTTACCCCATCCTTAGAAATTACATGCCCATGTAGCTTTCCTTCATCAATACCCAGAATTGACTTTCCAAGGTTTAGAGAAATTTCATATTTCAACATCTACCAAAAACATGTTTTAGATGATTGTTATCACAAATCTAATAGTTGCCCCTTGAGATGATCCTATAAAGGATGGTAGAAGGAAGGCCACTAAAGTTGTAACCTACAGAAGCTAAGGCCTCTGATAGAATCAGTTGTCACACCGGCCAAAGCTACCTGCACTTTAGACTCGGTGAAAATACTAAGTCTAGGGGGAGTCCCTATAACCAAGATGACACTATAAATAAGGAAGGCAAGTAGATAACCAAGGTTATCTTGATGAAATCTCTTAGTATAAACATTAATTAGATATTTGAGTAATTATTAAGAGATATGGAGTGTCTATGTAAAAAGCCCCAACTTACACTAGGGTTTTCGGCATGAAAATAGAACCTAAAGGTAAATGGTGAAATTAAGGGAAATTAGACACTCGAATTTATTAATAGGTGTAAGATAAGACAATTGAAGGTGAAACTAGCAATACCCAATTCGTGGAACAAAAGATAACCAGTGTCTCCCCCTAAAAGATAGACCAGTGTGTTGATTGGGCAAATGGAGTCCAATGGTCGTGAAACTTTAGATCTAGGCGTTTCAAATAAATTCCAAAGTGGGTTCAAAGTTTTATTAACCACCACAAATTTGAACCTATGGATCTAAGAGATTAGAGTTTTAACTTTAGGGTTTTGAATTTTTTAATAAAAGGAAAATGCAGCAAAAAATAGATAATAAAAAAAGAGAGAAATTACCCGAGAAAACTTACTTGATGTGTTTGAGGATGAATGTCAAAGTGATGAGTACTATCCCCGCATAGATCAAGTGGAAAGATGGTGACATTTAGTTTCAACCAAGACACCCAAGGATCCAAGTGCGCCCTCTCTCTTGCCAGGCCAAGTAACAACAATGAGATCGGCAAGAAAAAGATCGAATGTTGACGAGAAACAAAAGATAAGAGAGTAAGAGATCATGCGATAAAAATACTCCCTGTAACCACAAGATCCAGACAAGAGAACAAGGTCGGCCTCCTCCACAAGTGTACCCCTCTCCAAATCGATTTCCCTGTCAAGCAATAAAATGGATCCAAAAAAAATGCCAAATATTCACCAAGATTTTCCAATGCAAGCAAGAGATAGCATCAATCAATCACCAAGAACATTCTTCAATCATCCACACAAGACAAGAGATCCCAAAACTATTTTCTCTATTATTCTTCAAGAGCCAGTGATGCCAAATTTCCCGATGGGATACAATGGGGGGATCACAACTCTTAAATAGATCGAGGGTGTGTCCACAAAATAACAAATATTCATCCAACAGTTGAGATTAAAACATCATCAACGGTGGAAATCTAATTTTAACTTTTTACATGGATCAATACATAGATAAATGACTAAATCAAATGGGGGCGCACTTTTTGCCCACAGGCATCTTAGACGTTTTACATCAAAGTGACAAAATATAACATGATAATACATAAAAGGGGTGCCTCAAGGACATAAATCACCCTAGGCTCCTAATGATACAATGGCATAAGACATAACAATGAAATACATCTGTCACAAAGGTGAGGGGCGTCCCATGGGGGACGTCCTCTCTAGGAAAGCCAATAAAATAAGCCGAAGCATCAAAATGACTGAAGTTGGTGCAAACCGATCGGGAGAGCCATAATACATCATCCATAATTATTTCCAAGCCAATTCTTCAACTTCACTTAGCCAAATCGATTCCCTTAAGTGAATTTCATAGTCCATTTTTAGTTGGTAATGTTGACTACTCATACCTTTTGGAGAGTTGCCCTAGAAGCACCATTCTGATATGCAATCCTGAAATAAAAATGTGATCTGACTGTTAGTTTTGTACCTAGGGAAGTGTTCCCCTAAGTGACTTTAGCCTTAGTCACTTAGAGAGGAGAAATAAAGTGACCCTTGCATTAAATGACTTAAGTGAACATTTAATTTGACTTTAGAGTATAAAGTCAGTTTTTGATCAATTTAAGTGGCCGAGTGAAATTAATATTTTGAGAAATAAAATATGAGCAATTAATTTCATCTATAGATCTAATACAATCTCAGCCTTTGGATTAGATGTCTCTTCACCTACCTAGGTTTTGGACCAAAAAGCAAGGGAAAGGCACATTTCATTCATTCTTGTGAGAAGTAAGCGCTGAGAGAGCTGAAAGAGAGGCACAATTTTCGAGGCACCCAGCAGAAGAGACTTTCAGTGGGCAAGAATTTCAAGGAGGTTATCAGCAAGGACAAGGCATGAATATCGAGGAGCAGGCGAGCATAGTTTTTGAGGCAACAGCATTAAAGGCTACATGTCTGTACAGGTCGTACTGTACGGTTCCGTACAGCACAGAAACCAAGGCAGTGAGGTTTAGCATGGTTTTCAAGGAAGGATAGTACAACTCAAAAATCGAGAAGGGATTTTTTGTGCACGAAAATCAAGGTAACCAGCAGGCACTTTTTCGAGGCATTTAATACAGGCCGTATTGCAACAGTCGTACTATCCATACAGTGGCACAATTTTCAAGACATTTCAGTAAAAGAAAAAAAATCAGAGTTTGGTTTTGTTGTTGGGCACAAAAAATCGAGGCAGAAAATATTCTTCTGGGTTGAGATAAGTTGGTTTGATATTTTATGTGTATTGCTGTAACTGATTGACCTCTCCAGGAAAATAAAAATACTCAATCTGACTGGTTTTCCCCTTGTGGGTTTTTCCAGGGCCATTGGCCAAAAATTCCTGAGTACTGTGTGTTGAATGGCGTGCATTTTATTTATTTTCTGTCAGTGAAAAAGTGAAGTTACAGCAGTGTTTTAAGTCTGAAAATTTTAATGTTTATTTCCAGTCATCTAATTTATCTTCCAGACATTAAAATTTTCAGACTTACTTATAAACCAAAGGCTGCAAACTTGCGAAAAATCTATATGGTATCAGAGCTTAGTGGGGCAGAAAACTAAATATTTGCAGACTGACAGCCATTTCCAGAATTCAGAAAAACTTTTGTGACAGTAATACATTTTGTTGAAACTTGTTCTTTGAGAAAAATGACTTCTGTTGGGTTGAGAACTGAGGATAGCTTGGATGGAGTAGTGAACTTTGTCTCGTGGAAGACCCGGATTTTACTTGTGTTGAGGGAGAATGAGTTGTGGGAGGAGGTAGTAAGAAACACTACAGCAAATCCCCTTGTCATTCCTGCTGCTACAGATGCAGTAGCATATTCAGCCTTTAATAAGAAAGATATTAAAGCCATGAGGATTATCTTAGATGTTGTTAAAGACCATGTTATACCTCACATTTCAGCGAAGGATCATGCGCACGAAATTTGGACTACTTTGACCGCATTGTTTGAGAGTTCCAAGGAAATTAGGAAGATGGGTCTGAGAGAGAAATTGAAAGGTATTAAGATGGTCAAAGGAGAGGTGTGTACGACTTATCTTACTAAGATCTCTCAGGTGAGAGATGAGCTTGCAGCTGTTGGGGAGGTGGTTATTGGTCCCGAGCTAGTTCGTACAGCCTTGAACGGGGTGACTGCACCTTGGGTTGTGTTTGTACAGGGTTTGGTTGCTAGAGAGAACCTACCTTCATGGGACAAAGTATGCGATGACTTTGTTCAGGAGGAGACTCGGAGGGGTCTTCTGCAGTGCAGTGGTTCTACTAGTAGACAAGATGAGGAGGATGTGGCGTTCACAGCAAAGGGGAAGAAGAAGAACAAGAAGGGTGGGGCCAAGCAGCAGGATGGGCAAAAGAAGGATCTGAGCATTGTAAAGTGCTTTGCATGTCACAAGATGCGACACTATGCTGCAACCTGTCCTAACAAGAAGAAGAAGAAGCAGTAAATAACTGCTTCACCGAAAGTCGATGACTTTGCCGCGAGATTTCAGAGTGAGTTTTCATTATGCACTAGGCATGCTGAGATTGAGAGACCATTTATTCTCACCAGTGCAGATGTTGACAAACAGAGGAGTTTTCCCTAGTGACAGACCATTCCTACTGTGCATCTTACTGTTAATGATACATTTATAAGTAAATAGTGTTAATGTGAAGACTGTAGAACAGTCATAATGTAAAATTTATAATTTTATACTATCAGTCTAGAATATAATAGTTAGGATTTAATGGAAAAGAAACCCTTGCATAGATGTATTCTTAAATAAATTATTACTTGAGCACTGTTTCTTGTTTGCTTCAGTTTCGCTATTACAGGTGTATTATTGTTCATTAACCTGTTAATGAAGTATTTAATTTAAAAAAGTTTGTAAATACATTTTAAAGTTTTAAAGATAAAACTATAATCAGTCTAATGCACAGTTTATAGTTTCCTTGTTATTTTCAAATCTCAGTTAGCAATGTAACTGGATATAGATTAACTTGTACTTGAATGGTTTAGTCAAAAGGGTTTCGACCCTTAGTTTTTCACAGGTAATAACCTATCTAGTTTTTATTTTTTTCAAAGCATGAATGTATATAAGTCTTAGTTATTTCGTTTATTACATATAAATACATTTATTTTTCTTTGTAATTTATAATTATTTAGAGCTCTGTAGATAAAAGATTATTAACCCTAAACTCTGTTTATTTTATATAAATAAGAGTTTATAAGAGAAACCCTAATCTGGTTTTTAATAATAATAGTTTAAGATTAAGTTAATATTTTCCAGAACTGTTTAGTTATTAACTTGTATACATATTTTCTTGAATAATAGTTATTATTTCCTATAGACTTATATTTCTTAACAGTATACTAATACTGTGGTACTAGTGTAAAATACTATTTCTTTCACCTGTGTTTTCATCTACATAAACTAAATTAAAACAGTGAATATAAACAAACTACAATATTGCTTTCTCACTGCATTCTAAACATTGAAATACAGTCTATTTTCATTTACATACAGATGCAGAGTTCACATTTACTATTCTCATTCCATTACAAGGATTATTTCATTTACCTTAATCAAACTAACTGTGTTAGAGTACGGCCTGTAACCAGGTGTGGAAAACAGAGCTTAGAATTTTAAATCCTTTCTATTTCATTATTTTCCTAAATCATTTTCATTTCTATTAACAGTCTAATAAGAATACTAACTCAACAATTTACAACTCAAAACTAATTACATTCATGTAACATCTAAACTAAGATTTATTTAACTAAGACAGTAAAATAAAATAACATAGAACCTGTTGAGGACAAGACGACAACAGCTTTAAGAGGTCGTTCCTCCCTACCAATCTTTTGGAGAGCGCTCAAACAACGCTTCCTTAGGACCCTCAACCTTGTTCCTGGTCTTTTTGGCTGAGAAATAGGTGGAGTATGCAACTGCAGAAACCCTCTGTCACCTGACTAGTTCAATACCTCAGTAACAACAATCTGCTCTCAGCAGTATAATCTTCAGCTTAAAAGCTGCAACAAGATCAATCAGCAGTTATCTCCTCAAACACTTTCCAATTTCCCTTCCATTGAATTTCTCTGAAGTAAATTCATTCACCCTGAATGATCACTTCTCTAGAATGAGCAGCCTCAGCTCTCTTCAATGGAAATTTTTATAAAGATGCCTAGGTCTTCTGGGTCAGTTTTCATTAATTGAGCCACATGCTCTGATTCCACTTTCTTGGGGAATCATGACCACAAATGTAGGAAGGTTGCCACCTGCAACAGTGGAAAGTGGTTTGAGGATGTTGCCACATGTCAGTTTGCTCTCCACCGAGTCTCTTCCACCAGTTTGACCAGTAAACACTCTTTTAACAGCTCTCCTAAGTTGTTGTCTCCTCATTTATTTATTTATAAATAAAATATTCAAAATTTACATTAAATATCATTGACCCCACTGGGTCATCAATTACAACTTAGCATAAAATTTAACATATTGTTCCTCAAATAATATAAAATTGTTTTTTTTGCAAAACTGGGGCATGTGAATTACACACCCCCTTAAATTATAACATCGTCCTCGATGTTATTTATTCCTCGTCCTCAGAATTCCCTTGGAACAGAATTGGATATGCATCCCGCATATGACTTTCCAATTCCTAGGTGGCTTCCTCTGGACTAAGGTGCTTCCATTGCACCTTCACCTGACCAATGGTGCAGTCCTGAAGTGTGATCTCCCTCCGCTCGAGGATACAGTCCGGTTCCACCAAAAAATCTCCTTCGGGTTCCACCTGTACATCATTCCAGTTAATAGCATGAGTAGCATCATGCATATATTTCTTTAATACAGAAATGGGAAAAACATTATGAACTCTTAAATTCGGTGGTAAGGCTAACTGATAGGCTACCTGTTCAATCCTGGACAGTATTTCGAAAGGACCACAGTAACAAGGTGCTAGTTTGGCACAGCTACCCAACCTCAGAGAGCTCTTTTTGGGTCTCACCTTGATAAACACATGTTCACCTACCTGAAACTCTTTTGGAGTTCTTTTAAGGTCTACTTGACTCTTCTGTCGATCTTGCGCAATTTTCGGATTACCTTGTACCTGCTTTACAATTTCTTCCATTTCTTTCAATAATTCAGGACCTAATACTAATCTGTCCACCGGATTACTCCAAGAGATAGGAGTGTTACACTTCCTTCCATACAAGATTTCGAAAGGACTAAATTTGGCTGAAGCTTGATAATTATTATTATAAGCAAATTCTACCAGGTGCAAATAATCCTCCCATTTACCTAGCTGATCCTTTACATATATTCTTAGTAAATCTTCCAATACTTGATTTACTCTTTCAGTCTGTCCATCAGTTTGAGGATAAAACGAAGTACTAAAATTTAGTGTAGTATTTAATCCTTTAAACAGAAATCTCCAGAAGTTACCTGTAAATTTAGGGTCTCGATCTGAGATTATAACTTTTGGTATTCCATGCAGTCGGAAAATTTGCTTTAAAAAGATATCGGCGATTTTTGCAGCTTTATACGTAGTTTTTACAGGTATAAAATGTGCTGCTTTACTTAATTTATCGACCACTACCATTATAGAATCATTTAAATTCTGATTTTTAGGCAGTCCAATAACAAAATCAAGACTAATTATCTCCCATTTCCAGCTAGGAATGGGCAATGGCTAAAGTAATCCAACTGGATGTTGATGTTCAGTTTTTACTTGCTGACATTCAAAACATCTAGCGATATATTCTGCCAGTTCAGTCTTCATGTTTGGCCAAAAATATTCTTTTCTTAACATAGTTATAGTCTTCTGATAACCCGGACGGCCTGAGTATGGAGTTTTATGGATTTCATCTAAAATTAATAACTTAACTTTAGGTACATTAGGTACATACATTCTGTCTTTATACAGTAAAAATCATTTTTCATTCAAGTTGTACCCTTTATTAAACTTTTTGTTGGATTTTCTTTTGCTTTTACTTTTAATTTTTGGTAAATTTTATATGGTTCTAACGCTGCTTGAAGTTGTTCTTCCAGATCTGTTGTATAAGTGTTCATAACTGCTGTAAAGTTCAGCCTTGCATTTCTACATAATGCATCAGCAACTTTATTTTCTTTCCATTTAATGTGCTGAATTTCGAAATCATACTCACTTAGAAAAGCTAGCCACCTAGCTTGTCTAGCATTCAGATGAGGTTGATCTAACAATTATTTTAGTCATTTATTATCTGTGATTAGAATAACCTTTCTTCCAATTAAATGATGACGCTACATCTTTAAAGCATGTATGACAGCAGCTAATTCCAGGTCATAAGTTGCATAATTCTTTTCATGAATTTTTAATTTCCTAGACTCATAAGCAATAACATGCCCTTCTTAAGTCAATACTCTGCCTAAACCATCATTGCAGGCGTCAGTACACAATATAAAATCTTTAGTTGAATCAGCTATTCTTAAAATAGGTGCGTTAGTCAATAAGGTTTTTAACTTTTTAAAACTCTCCTCGCACTTCTGATTCCAGTCAAATTTCTTTCCCTTTTTCTGTAAGGAGGTTATCAAATTTGCAATTCTTGAAAACCCTTCAATGAAACTCCGGTAATAACCGGTAATTCCCATAAAGGATCGAACATCAGTTATGTCTTTAGGAACTGGCCAATCTTCAATCACCTTGATCTTTTCGGGATCCACCGAAATTCCTTCCTTAATCACCACATGACCTAAGTACTGGATTTTATCCTTAAAGAAGTCGCATTTACTAAACTTTGCAAAGAGTTGATGATCTCGTAACTCTTGTAAGACAATTTTTAAATGTTCTTTATGTTGTTCTTCAGATTTCGAATAGATTAATATGTCGTTCTTAAACAGGACCACAAACTTATCCAGATATTCATGCATTACATTATTCATTAGACACATAAAAACAGCTGAAGCATTTATTAGCCCAAATGGCATCACGACAAACTCGTAATGGCCATATCGAGTCCTAAAGCTGTTTTAAAGATGTCCTCATCTTTAATTCTAACTTGGTCATATCCAGACCTTAAATCAATTTTTGAACACCGTGGCTCCACGTAGTTGATCAAATAGATTATCTATGCGAGGCAACGGGTATCTATTTTTTATAGTCATCTTTATTCAACAGACGGTAATCTATGCAAAGTTGTAGAGTTCTGTCCTTTTTTTTAACGAAGATGATAGATGCCCCCCAAGGGGACACTCTGGGTCGAATAGACTTCTTGTCAATAAGTTCTTTTAATTGTGACTTAAGTTCATTAAGTTCAAGTATGTTCATCCGATAAGGGGCCTTTGAGCCGAGTACTACACCAGGTACCAGCTCAATGGTAAAATCTAGTTCCCTTTTCGGAGGTAGTACTGAAATTTCTTCCGGAAATACATCTGCATACTCTTTTAAAACTGGTATATCATCCAATTTTAATTTATCAATGTTATTTAAATTTTCTTCATTAGTTACCGTTACTACATAAGCCTTACAACCTTTCCTAACAGCTCTCTTAAGCTGCAGAGCAGAAATCTGCCTTATGGTTTTTTTTTATAGGGATCCCCTTTACACTTATTGATTTTCCATCATTATTTATACAAGTAAAGGTTTTATCATAGTAGTTTAAGATCACCCTATGTTGCTCTAACCAATCCATACCGATTAGTATGTCGTATAAACCCAGAGGTAGTACATTAAGCTTTACAAAAGTTTCAAATTGATCCATAATTACTGCACAATTCTTTACAAAACAAGTTACCTTCCTTTTTGCACCAGTAGCTAACTGAACCAACCAAGAACTTACAAACTTTTCAACAGGCAGCTCAACATTTTTCTACCAATATAGGTGAAATATAACTTAGACTAGCTCCTGGATCAATTAAAATAGCTATGGGTGTTTGGTTTATGTTACCTTCTACTTCCACCATGGAAGTTTGATAATCTGCTTGTCGATTCTCCAAGGCTACATTGATCCTGGACATAGTCCTTGCTAAATCTCCAACAATCATCTCCTCCTGTATTGTATGGATATTATTGACAGTGTTTTTCCGATTATGACAAACTGAGGCATAATGTGGGCCATTACACTCCCAATACTTTATGGGTTCTTTTCGTTCAAAGTTCTTTGTGTAATTACCATGATTATTAGCAGACTCTTTACTCTTTTGATTGTTCTAATTGTTCGATAAATTATTCTTATTCCCTTGGAAATTCTTATTAGGAAAATTTCTGGCCTTATTATTTTTAGAATTCCAATTGGGCACAAACTCTTTCTTCTTTTGATCATAATTATTATTATTCTTTTTGGCCTTCCAATTGGCCATGCTCTCCTTTTTCCGATTCTATTCATAACAGAAATTAGCTTTCCTCATAACTTCTTCCAGAATTTTTGGATTGCCATATTCAATCCTATCATATATGTGATAAGGTAAACAGTTGAGGAACCGATGTACCTTTGATTTTTCATCTACAAGGTATGGCACATACTTAAGTAGACTTAAAAACTTACTGTTCAAATCTTTCATAGTCATTGTACCCAGTTTTAACTCATAGAATTCTTTAGCCCTTTCTTCATAGTACTGTTCAGATAAAAATTTATTTTTAGAGTACTTCTTGAAAGTATTCTAATTTATGTTTTTCTCTCTTATTCCTTTCACTCTCTTTAAATCTTGCCACCATATATCAGCTTTCCCTGAAAGATTATAGATAACCATTCTAGCCTTTAATTGGTTAGAATAGTTATAAATCTGGAAGTACTTCTTCATCTTGGATAACCATGATTCTGCTTCCTCCCCCTTTTCAGTTTCCCCATTAAATGTTGGCGGTTTGATCTTTTTAAACTCTCCAGAAATTTCTTCATAAGGTTTATATTTTCTTTTTCTAAAGTGATGATTATCCTCACTACTATCACTAATAAAATGAAAATTACGTTGATCGCCAAATACTTCGGAAGATGAGCTGCTTTCATTTTTAGTTTGTTTAAGTCTTTTTATACTTATGTTGGTAACTTATGTCTTCTGATTCAGTTCTTTTACCCCTTCCCTCAGTATGAAATCTTTCTGTTAGGGTCTGATTCAGCTCCTCTTGAGCTCTCAGAATCCTTTCATTTTCTTTTTTAACAGATTCCATTTCAGATTTTAATTCTTTTACGGTTTGTAAAAGTTCTGAGGAATTAGTGGATGTCTTCTTGTATAGGTTATCTTTGTAAGTTTTCTTGTTCAATAAAGAGAGATTCCTCTTCCGCATATTCCTCCAGTCTTTCCATACCTGTTGTTAAACTCAGAAACAAATTTCTCTGTTCAATAACATTAAAAGAAAACAACATCAGTAAAATGATTTAATACACTGTTTCATATAAGCAAGTTGAGCTTTATCAAGGCCTACTATTTACTTATAAATGTATGTCACATGCCCCAATTTTGCAAAAAACAATTTTATATTATTTGAGAAACAATATGTTAAATTTTATGCTAAGTTGTAATTGATGACCCAGTGGGGTCAAAGATATTTAATGTAAATTCTGAATATTTTATTTATAAAAAAATAAATGAGGAAACAACAGCTTAGGAGAGCTGTTAAAAGAGTGTTTACTGGACAAATTGGTGAAGGAGACTAGGTAGAGAGCAAACTGACATGTGGTATCAGAGCACAAGGTTCAAACACTAGGCATTGATAAAACTCAACTTGCTTATATGAAACAGTGTATTAAAACATTTCGCTGATGTTGTTTTCTTTTAATGTTATTCAACAGAGAAATTTGTTTATGAGTTTAACAACAGGTATGGAAAGACTGGAGGAATATGCGGAAGAGGAATCTCCCTTTACTGAACAAGAAAACTTACAAAGAGAACCTATACAAAAAGACATAACCACTAATTCATCAGAACTTTTACAAACAGTAAAAGAATTAAAATCTGAAATGGAATCTGTTAAAAAAGAAAATGAGAGGATTCTGAGAGCTTAGGAGGAGCTGAATCAGATCCTAACAGAAAGATTTCATACTGAGGGAAGGGGTAAAAGAATTGAATTAGAAGACATAAGTTACCAACATAAGTATAAAAAGACTAAACAGACTAAAAATGAAAGCAGCTCATCTTCCGAAGTATTTGTTGTTCAACGTAATTTTCATTCTACCAGTGATAGTAGTGAAGATAATCACCACTCTAGAAAAAGAAAGTATAAACCTTATGAAGAAATTTCTGGAAAAGATCAAACCGCCAACATTTAATAGGGAAACTGAAAAAGGGGAAAAAGCAGAATCCTGGTTATCCGAGATGAATAAGTACTTCCAGATTTATAACTATTCTAACCAATTAAAGGCTAGAATGGCTATCTATAATCTTTCAAGGAAAGCTGATATATGGTGGCAAGATTTAAAGAAAGTGAAAAAAATAAGAGAGAAAAACATAAATTGGAGTACTTTCAAGAAGTACTTTAAAAAGAAATTTTTATCTAAACAGTACTATGAAGAAAGGGCTAAAGAATTCTATGAGTTAAAACTGGGTACAATGACTATGAAAGATTTGAACAGTAAGTTTTTAAGTCCGCTTAAGGTATGTGCCATACCTTATAGATGAAAAACAGAAAGTACAGCGGTTCCTCAACTGTTTACCTTATCACATAAAGGATAAAATCGAGTATGACAATCCAAAAACTTTGGAAGAAGCTATGAGAAAAGCCAATTTCTGTTATGAACAGAATTGGAAAAAGGAGAGCATGGCCAACTGGAAGGCCAAAAAGAATAATAATAATTATGATCAAAAGAAGAAAGAGTTTGTGCCCAATCGGAATTCTAAAAATAATAAGGCCAGAAATTTTCCTAATAAGAATTTCCAAGGGAATAAGAATAATTCACCGAACAATCAAAACAATCAAAAGAGTAAAGAGTCTGCTAATAATCATGGTAATTACACAAAAAACTTTGAACGAAAAGAACCCATAAAGTGTTTGGAGTGTAATGGCCCACATTATGCCTCAGTCTGTCCTAATCGGAGAAAGACTGTCAATAATATCCATACAATACAAGAGGAGATGACTGTTGGAGATTTAGCAAGGACTATGCCCAGAATCAATGCAGCCTTGGAGAATCGACAAGCAGATTACCAAACTTCCATGGTGGAAGTAAAAAGTAAGATAAACCAAACACCCATAGCTATTTTAATTGATCCAGGAGCTAGTCTAAGTTATATTTCACCTAAATTGGTAGAAAAATGTAAGCTACCTGTTGAAAAGTTTGTAAGTTCTTGGTTGATTCAGTTAGCTACTGGTGCAAAAAGGAAGGTAACTTGTTTTGTAAAGAATTGTGCAGTAATTATGGATCAATTTGAAACTTTTGTAAAGCTTAATGTACTACCTCTGGGTTCATACGACATACTAATCGGTATGGATTGGTTAGAGCAACATAGGGTGATCTTAAACTGCTATGATAAAACCTTTACTTGTATAAATAATGATGGAAAATCAATAAGTGTAAAGAGAATCCCTAGAAAAACAACAATAAGACAGATTTCTACTCTGCAACTTAAGAGAGCTGTTAGGAAAGGTTGTAAGGCTTATGCAGTGACGGTAACTAATGAAGAAAATTTAAATAACATCAATAAATAAAATTGGAGGATATATCAGTTTTAAAAGAGTATGCAAATGTATTTCCGGAAGAAATTTCGGGACTACCTCCAAAAATGGAACTAGATTTTACCATTGAGCTGGTACCTGGTGCAATACCTAGCTCAAAGGCCCCTTATCGGATGAACATACTTGAACTTAATGAACTTAAGTCACAATTAAAAGAATTTATTGAAAAGAAGTATATTCGACCCAGTGTGTCTCCCTGGGGGATACCTGTCATCTTCGTTACGAAAAAGGACAAAACTCTACGACTTTGCATAGATTACCGTCAATTGAATAAGATGACTATTAAAAATAGATACCCGTTGCCTCACATAGATGATCTGTTTGATCAACTACGTGGAGCCACGGTGTTTTCAAAAATTGATTTAAGGTCTGGATATCACCAAGTTAAAAATAAAGATGAGGACATCTTTAAAACAACTTTTAGGACTCGATATGACCATTACGAGTTTGTCGTCATGCCATTCGGGCTAGCTAATGCTCCAGCTGTTTTTATGTGTCTAATGAATAATGTAATGCATAAATATCTGGATAAGTTTGTGGTCGTGTTTATCGACGAAATATTAATCTATTCGAAGTCTGAAGAAGAACATAAAGAACATTTAAAAATTGTCTTGCAAGAGTTACGAGATCATCAACTCTTTGCAAAGTTTAGTAAATGTGGCGTCTTTAAGGATAAAATCCAGTACTTAGGTCATGTGGTGACTAAGGAAGGAATTTCGGTGGATCCCGAAAAGATAAAGGCGATTGAAGATTGGCCAGTTCCTAAAGATGTAACTGATGTTCGATCCTTCATGGGAATTACCGGTTATTACCGGAGGTTCATTGAAGGGTTTTCGAGAATCGCAAATCCGATAACCTCCTTGCAGAAAAAAGGAAAGAGATTTGACTGGAATCAGAAGTGCAAGGAGAGTTTTAAAAAGTTAAAAACCTTATTGACTAGCGCGCCTATTTTAAGAATAGTTGATCCAAATAAAGATTTTATAGTGTATACTGACGCCTGCAATGATGGTTTAGGCGGAGTATTGACTCAAAAAAGACATGTTATTGCTTATGAGTCTATGAAATTAAAAATTTATGAAAAAAATTATGAAACTTATGACCTGGAATTAGATGCAGTCATACATGCTCTAAAGATGTGGCGTCATCATTTAATTGAAAGAAAACTTATTCTAATGACAGATAATAAAGGACTAAAATATTTGTTAGATCAACCTAATCTGAATGCTAGACAAGCTAGGTGGCTAGCTTTTCTATGTCAATATGATTTCGAAATTCAGCACATTAAAGGGGAAGAAAATAAAGTTGTCGATGCATTAAGTAGAAATGCAAAGCTGAACTTCACAGCAGTTATCAGCACTTATACAATAGATCTGGAAGAACCACTTAAAGCAGGGTTAGAATAAAATGAAATTTACAAACAATTACAAGTAAAAGCAAAAGAAAATCCAACAGAAAGTTTAAATAAAGGGTACAACTTGAATAAAAAATGATTTTTACTGTATAAAGACAGAATGTATGTACCTAATGTACCTAAAGTTAAGTTATTAATTTTAGACGAAACCCATAAAACTCCATACTCAAGTCATCCGGGTTATCAGAAGACTATAACTATGTTAAGAAAAGAATATTTTTGGCCAAACATGAAGACTGAACTAGCAGAATATATCGCTAGACGTTTTAAATGTCAGCAAGTAAAAACTGAACATCAACATCCAGTTGGATTACTTCAGCCATTGCCCATTCGTGGCTGGAAATGGGAGATAATTAGTCTTGATTTTGTTACTAGACTGCCTAAAAATCAAAATTTAAATGATTTTATAATGGTAGTGGTCGATAAATTAAGTAAAGCTGCACATTTTATACCTGTAAAAACTACGTATAAAGCTGCAAACATAGCTGATATCTTTTTAAAGCAAATTTTTCGACTACATGGAATACCAAAAGTTATAATCTCAGATCGAGACCCTAAATTTGCAGGTAACTTCTGGAAATTTCTGTTTAAATGATTAAATACTACACTAAATTTTAGTGCTTCGTTCCATCCTCAAACTGATAGACAAACTGAAAGAGTAAATCAAGTACTGGAAAATTTACTAAGAATGTATGTAAATGATCAGCCAGGTAAATGGAAGGATTATTTGGACCTGGTAGAATTTGCTTATAATATTAATTATCAAGTTTCAACCAGATTTAGTCCTTTTGAAATCTTGTATGAAAGGAAGAGTAACACTCATATCTCTTGGAATAATCCGGTGGACAGATTAGTATTAGGTCCTGAATTATTGAAAGAAATGGAAGAAATTGTAAAGCAGATACAAGGTAATCTGAAAATTGCGTAAGATCGACAAAAGAGTTTAGGAGACCTTAAAAGAACTCCAAAAGAGTTTCAAGTAGGTGAACATGTGTTCATCAAGGTGAGACCCAAAAAGAGCTCTCTGAAGTTGGGTAGTTGTGCCAAACTAACACCTTGTTACTGTAGTCCTTTTGAAATACTTTCCAGAATTGGACAGGTAGCCTATTAGTTAGCCTTACCACCGAATTTAAGAGATCATAATGTTTTTCACATTTCTGTATTAAAAAAATATGTGCATGATGCTACTCATATTATTAACTGGAATGATGTACAGGTGGAACCCAGAGGAGATTCTCTGGTGGAACCGAACTATATCCTCGAGCGGAGGGAGATCACACTTCGGAACCGCACCATTGGTCAGGTGAAGGTGCAATGGAAGCACCTTAGTCTAGAGGAAGCCACCTGGGAATTGGAGAGTCATATGCGGGATGCATATCCAATTCTGTTCCAAGGGAATTCCGAGGACGAGGAATAAATAACATCGAGGACGATGTTATAATTTAAGAGGGGGTGTATGTCACATGCCCCAATTTTGCAAAAAACAATTTTATATCATTTGAGGAACAATATGTTAAATTTTATGCTCAGTTGTAATTGATGACCCAATGGGGTTAAGGATATTTAATGTAAATTCTGAATATTTTATTTATAAATAAATAAAAGAAGAGACAACAGCTTAGGAGAGTTGTTAAGAAGTGTTTACTGATCAAATTCGTGGAGGAGACTAGGTGGAGAGCAAACTAACATGTGGCAGCATCCTCAAACCACTTCCAACTGTTGCAGGTGGCAACCTCCCTATATTTGTAGTCATGATTCCCCAAGAAAGTGGAATCAAAGCAGGTGGCTCAATTAATGAAAACTGACCCAGAAGACCTAGGCATCTTTATAAAAATTCTCATTGAAGAGAAATGAGGCTGCTCATTCTAGAGAAGTGATCATTCAGGGTGAATGAATTTACTTCAGAGAAATTCAATGGAAGGGAAATTGAAAAGTGTTTGAGGGGATAACTGCTGATTGATCTTGTTGCAGCTTTTACACTGAAGATCATACTGCTGAGAGCAGATTGTTGTTACTGAGGTATTGAACTAGTCAGGTGACAGAGGGGTTCTGCAGTTGCATACTCCACCCAGTTCTCAGTCAAGAAGACTAGGAACAGGCTTGGAGGCCCTGAGGAAGCGTTGTTTTAGCACTCTACAGGAGATTGGTAGGAAGGAACGGCCTCCTAAAGTTGTTGTCTTCTTGTCCTCAACAGGTTCTATGTTATTTTATTTTACTGTCTTAGTTAAATAAATCTTAGTTTAGATGTTACATGAATGTAATTAGTTCTGAGTTTGTAAATTGTTGAGTTAGTATTCTTATTAAACTGTTAATAGAAATGAAAATGATTTAGGAAAATAATGAAATAGAAAAAATTTAAAATTCTAAGCTATGTTTTTCCACACCTGGTTACAGGTTGTACTCTAGCACAGTTAGTTTGTTTAAGGTAAATGACATAATCCTTGTAATGGAATGAGAATAGTAAATGTGAATTCTGCATCTGTATGTAAATAAAAATAGACTGTATTTCAATGTTTAGAATGCAATGAAAAAGCAGTATTGTAGTTTGTTTATATTTACTGTTTTAATTTAGTTTATGTAGATGAAAACACAGATGAAAGAAATAGTATTATACACTAGTACCACAGTATTAGTATACTGTTAAGAAATATAAGTCTATAAGAAATAATAACTATTATTTAAGAAAATATGTATACAAGTTAATAACTAAACAGTTCTGGAAAATATTAACTTAATCTTAAACTATTATTATTAAAAACCAAATTAGGGTTTCTCTTATAAACCCTTACTTATGTAAAATAAACAGAGTTCAGGGTTAATAATCTTTTATCTACAGAGCTATAAATAATTATAAATTACAAAGAAAAAAAATGTATTTATAAGTAATAAACGAATTAACTAAGACTTATATACATTCATGCTTCAAAAAAAAAAAAAAAAAAAAACTAGACAGGTTATTACCTGTGAATCGTGACAAACAAAGGGTCGAAACCCTTTCGACTAAACTATTCAAGTACAAGTTAATCTATATCCAGTTACATTGCTAACTGAGATTTGAAAATAACAAAGAAACTATAAACTGTGCATTAGACTGATTACAGTTTTATCTTTAAAACTTTAAAATGTATTTACAAACCTTTTTAAATTAAATACTTCATTAACAGATTAATGAACAACAATACACCTTTAATAGGGAAACTGAAGCAAACAAGAAACAGTGCCCAAGTAATAATTTATTTAAGAATACATTTACCCAAGGGTTTCTTTTCCATTAAACCCTAACAATTATATTCTAGACTGATAGTATAAAATTATAAATTTTATGACTGTTCTACAGTCTTCACATTAACACTATTTACTTATAAATGTATCATTAATAGTAAATTACTTCACTGACAGTTGAAGAAGAAAGACCTATTTTACAGTATTATCATTTAAAAGATAAATTAGAATAAAACAGAGTAATCGAAACAGAAGTCAATTTAAAACCATGAGTACAGGAAAAACCCTTTTATCTTAAAACCAGAGTATGATATTATCAAGCCGTAAGGCTGTAATCACTTTTACAAACCAAAGAAACTACTTACAAGTCACGGCTTAAGAGCCGGAGCTACCCAGCAACACGCAAGGGTTTTTAAAAACAAAACTAAGTATTAACAAATACTAAGCATCTAAACATTGGAGGAACCGAAGCTATGCTTCCCTTCAAACTGTAACTCCTTCCATTAACCATTGCAAGGGAAAAGCTTGGACTACTATTGGTTTTAAGGGAAAAGCTTTCATCTTTTGCTTCTTGCTGAACAACTGACACTGAGGGCAACTTCTGACAAACTTATGCACATCTGAAAAGAGGTTTGGCCAATAGCAACCTACTCTAAGGATTTTGTGGGCAGTTGTTCTAGCTGCAAAGTGACCACCACAAAATCATGCATGGAACTCAACCGTGAGTCTCTTGGACTCAAGATCATCAACACATCTAAGTATTAATCTGTCTGGGTTTCTCCAACCTAAACCATCATTTGTTAAACAATACTTAGTTGCTTTTAACCTCAATGCTCTGCGTTTATGGCCAAGTGATCAGGGAATGTAAGGTTAGGAAGGAAAAAGATGATGTTTGAATACCAAGGTTGTTGCTCTAATCTCTGAAGCTCATCTGATACACTATGTTCTGGATTATTGTTCTGACAAATCATTCCTAAAGCTTTCTCATTGCCCTGAGTTAACATCTTTGCAAGCCCTTGTCCCTTAATCAATTTAGTGGGTTTTATCTGTAAGTCATATTCCTGAATCTTTAAAACCCATTTACCCTTGATGCCTAGAGAATCCTGCTGAGACATGATGTTTTGACAGCTGCATGGGGCACATACCCAATGATTTTAGAGTATCCAACATAGGTTCTAAAATGTTTAAGGGACTTGACAAGCGCATAAGCTTGCTTTTCTATGGAAGTGTACTTCAATTCTGAATTTTGCAAGGCTCTACTCATAAAGGCTATAGGCTGCTCTTGTCCTTCACTATTTTTCTGAAGCAAAACACCAGCAATGGTGTCTTCCAAAGCGAAAGAGAAAATCTGAAACTCTTTTGAATAATCCGGATTGATTAAAAAAGGTGATCTAAATATAGCATCTTTGATACTTCTGAAAGCATCCTTCCCTTCATCTGTCCACACAAATTTAGCATCTTTCTTTAATAATTTTTGTAGAGGTTTCATTAGTTCTGCTAAATTTGGGATGAATCTCCTTACGAAATTTATCTGATCGTTGAAAGACTGGAGAGCTTTTAAATTATGAGGCAAGGAGACATTCTTAATGGCTTCTACCCGTTCAGGATCAATCTTGACCCCATCCTTGGAGATGATGTGTCCCAGCAACTTGCCTTCGTCAACCCCAAAGATTGAGTTGTAAGGATTTAAGGAAATGCCATATTTACAATATCTCATAAATACTTGCCTGAAATGACTTACATGGTCAGATCTTTCTTTCGAAAAAACAGTTAAGTCATCTTGATAGATTTTGATCACTTTGCCTATGAGTTCTTTGAAGGCAAAGTCCATGGCTCTCTAGAAAGTGGCACCTGCATTTAATAAGCCGAAAGGCATTCTTAAAAACTTGTAAGCGCCCCAAGGTGTGGTAAACATTGTTTTATGTTGATCTTCTTTATTTACTAACACTTAGTTATATCCAAAAAAGCCATCCAACATGGACATCATTCCTATGTTAGTTTTTGTACCTAAAAATTTGTTCCCTAAGTGACTTTTTGCCTAAGTCACTTAGAAAAAGGGAAAAGGTGACCCTCACATTAAAAGCTACTTAATGAGACTTTATAAAGTTAAAGTCACTTTTTGATAAATTTAAGTGGGTGAGTAAATTTATTTAAGTGATTTAAATAAATGTGATTTTTACTCTCATTGAATCTTAACCATTGGATTGGATCTTTCTCCACCGTTGGATTAGATTCCCACTTAGGGTTTAGACAAAAAGGGTTGAGGGAGGCATTTCACTTAACTTTTCATTTTTTTTTGAGAGGAGAAGAAGAGAAGAGAGCTGAGAAGAGAGAAGGGCACGAATTCCAAAACAGAACTCGAAGAGATTTTCAGTGGACACGAAAATCGAGGAGATAAATTGTTGGCACAAGTTTCGAGGTGAAGGTACGGCACATTTATTGCAGGCACACATTTCGAGACATAGAAGTACGGCCAGCATTTATTGTGCACATAAATCGAGAAGGGTATGGCCTCATTTATTGTAGGCACGTTTTTCGAGGAGCTGTACGGTGCATTTATTGCAGACTGTACAGTACGGTTTCTGCACGATTTTTTAGGACAGTTTGGGCACAAAATTCGAGGCCGTACAACAGCATTAATTGATGTCCGTACAGTACATTTACTGAGTAGTTTGGCACAGTTTTCGATGGCTAGAATTTGTTGATATTTTTGGCACATTTACCGAGGAGGTTTGCACAGAAATCGAGGCAGCAAAAGCTTGGAAACCGTGACAGTCTGCTGGTCAAATTTCTGGGTTGAGATAAGTTGGATTTTTTACTGTAAAAATTAAGTTGGATTTTTTACTGTAAAAATTAATGTCTGATTTTTATCCTGAAGCATAATAAAAACTCTCTCTCTCTCTAACTGGTTTTCCCCGTGGCGGTTTTTCCAGGGCTTGATTTTGGCCAAAAATCTCAGAGTCTAAAATTTTATGGTGTGATTGGTAAATGTGTTTTTCAGCCTGTTAGTGTATTTTACTGTGTGTTTAATTGTTCAGTAAAATTTCATAAATAACCTAAAGCCAATGCAAAACCGGCTGTATGTGAAAACCACGAAATGTTGACATAAACCAACAAACAGTAAAACACAGAATTTCTTCATCCTGAACCAGTTACTCTTTGAAGTAATGTTTCCATGTCAGGGAATGGGTAATTATCCTTTAGGCGAGATATGTTTAGATTCCTAAAATCTATACCTATTCTAATTGACCCATTCTTCTTTCTAACAACAACTAAGTTGGAGCACCATGATGAATGTCTTGTAGGTGCTATGATCCCTGCTGCTAACATTTTTTGAAGTTCCTTCTGAACAATGGGGGCCAACTTAGGATTTATTCGCCTAAGTTTTTGTCGGAAAGGTTTGACCTCTTTGGCTTCTTCTGTGAGGGGAATGGTGTGTTGAAACACATCTTCCTGATAAGCTTTAAGTTCATCATAACTAAAGGCCAACACATCTCTATATTCTTTGATTAAATTGATTAAATTGTTCCTTTCCTTTTCCGAAGTACCTTTTCCAATTTTTATTAACTTGGTGTCCTTGTCTGTACCTATATTTATTTCCATATAATCCCCAAGTTTTATTGACTCTTTTTTATTTTTATGAGGATCCTGTCTGTCAAACAACTTTTCAAAAGCTATAAGGCTACTTGGAATGTGATTTCTCAAATTATCCTCATCCTCCTGATACTCTTTACCCTCTTGCTGATAACTGATCTTGCAACCTTCAAACTCCTAGAGATTATGGATGAACCTTAAGAGTTGTTTATCATCATTAAATACCTGCTAGTGATCTACATTATCAGGAATTGACGGCCTGAAATTGATTTCCATTTTGCCATTCCCACTAATCATCTCATCTAAAGGTTGAAGGGTGGATGCTACTACTGCCAACTTATCTGCTAAACCATTCATTTCTCTAGGGATTTTCTGAAGATTGAGTGCATCAAACCAGTCCATGGTATCCCATATAGCATTCCTATACTTCCTTAGTCTATCACTTTTACACTGATACTGATTCTTAAGCTGGAGGATGACTAAGTCTGAATCACCTTTTATGTTTAACATTTTTATGCCCATGTCTTTAGCAGTTTCTAATCCTAGAAACAATGCCTCATACTCAGCCACATTGTTCGATGCTTCAAACTCCAATCTGAAAGCAAAGTTGTAGATTTTATTAGAAGGTGAAATGATAAATATACCTGCACCCTTTCCAGCTTTGGAATAAGCTCCATCAAAGTACATTTGCCAAACTTCATCTATCTTTTCATTTTTGATATTTTCTTTTATAGGGGCCATGAAGTTGGACCAAGATGGCATAGTTTCCAAAGTTGTCAGTGCAATGCACAAATTCATTTACAGGCTTCTTAGGATTCTCTACATGCCGCTTTATTTCTTTTTCTCTGTGAAGTATAACCCTAGTGTTTTTTGATGCAGGTATGGTTGCGTATGTCCAATCCATTTGGATGTGTCCACCTAGAGTTGCATCCCACTTTCTGGACAAAAGCATTCCCCAATTATCCGGTACATCGATTACAACAACATCCATTGCCATATCAATGTCAGGATACTTGGCCAACTTTACATGCAGGTTTAAAATTATCCCTACCACTTCAACTTCTCTTGTAGCCATTGCACAAACATTGTGGGAGGGTCGTGTGATCCTTAGGTTTAATTGTTCCATTACCTTCCTTGTAATTACGTTTGATGAAGCACCTGAATCTAACATGTAGTAATGAAGGAGAAGATCATCAACTAAAAGAGAGACATAAAAAGGCGGGTGATCCTCCCTTTTTGGATCAACACTATGAAGGACTATAGGCATATCTTCGAGGACAAAAGGCAAATCTTCAAGGAGGACAGTATTACTTGGAGGAGCAGTTTCGTTGACAATATTATGACTACTTTCTAAAACTTTCATCAGTTTTTCTTTTTGGCCAGAAATTTGAAGGATATCAGTAGCATAAGCTGAAATTTTAACATCATTCAACCATTGTCCCATGTCAAGCTTTGATTCTACAACAACCGGAGGGTTTATAACAAGAGGAATTGTTACCTTAGGCTTGTACTGTTTAGTTGGTGTAGACTTCTCTTTTCTCTGATAGGTAGCTCCTTTGTATCTAGCATTCCTCATTTCTAGGATTTTTTCCTGGGAAGGCATTTCACCATAAGTCTAAGAGATGAAATCCTTTTTCCAAACTATAATCTACGGCCTATTGCCAATGTTGGTCTGTCAAAGGGTAGGTTCGGCCTACCATGTTCACGAACTCAGGCTCGCTTGATGGTGTATCCTGACTACTGATTTCAAGGAGTCCATGTTCCATTACTTGGTTTGCAATGTAACAAGTACTTTCCTAGTGAAACTGAGAACAAGGCCTACAAAATGGAATTGCATCCTCTACTAGGCTGACTGAATCCAACTGGTTTGGAATCCTAAGTTCTTGAGTTTTCTTTTGATACATCTAATTAGGCTTTGGCTGAAAGTTCCCTGGTGCATGAGAAACATTATTTCTTTCCATCATAACCAACCTATTCTGAATATGATTTAGCTGAGCAGCATGATTGGCCATTTCTTGGTTTTGATTAGTTACCAAGGTTTTCATCATTTCATCCATTTCCTTCATAGGATCTTTAGATGTTTCCTTATCCTCTGATTCAACAACCTTTCCTTTAGATTCTTTGTTGTAGGAAGTGTTTCCTCTAGTGTACCCTGGTATGTTGGACTTACCCGATGATTGCATGTTCTTTTCAATTTTCTCAACCAATTCCTGGGCAGTCTTTAGATCGACAGGTTCTTTATCTCTTAACTGATACCTCAAATCTCTAGTGAATGCTTCAATATAATAGATGAGGATAGCAAGCATCATTCGGCTTGATGTCTTTATGAAGATCATGAACAATGCGCCTGAATTTTGTATTAAACTCATCCATGGTTTCATTTTCCATCTTTTTTATGTTATGAAGGGCAGCAAGCTGATGTCTTGGTTCCTTTTTCTCTCCCCATTTCTTCCTAAAACCATCCCGGAATTCACCAAGAGTTTTGTAGGAATTATCAGCTAAGTCAAGGTACCATTCTCCAGCATCATCTTCTAAGGATAAAGCAAAGAGCTTCATTTTGACGTCGTCATGGTTATGGCCAACATCATTGCAATAACTAACCAGGAGCTTTTCAAACTTCTGAAGGTGAGACTTGGCGATGATAGCATTGTTGCCCTGAAATGTAGGGAGCTTCTTGATAGCATCATTCGAAATGACATGGGGAGCACCTACTATCTAAGAAAAGTCAAGGGGTTTGAAGAAATCCGTCATTTCTTGAGATTGATGAATATGACTCTCTACAAATAAATGATGGATATCTGACAGGGATTGTGACCCTAAATCTTCAAGGATTCTACGCGAAGTCTGTATATTTAATCTCCTTCTATAAGCCCTTTCAAGCTCAGGGATGAGATCAAATACTCCTTCAAAGTTCCTTCGGGTAGAATACCTTGGAGGAATATTAATCAGTGGAGTCACCAGATGGATCGAGTTTTAATTTAAATTTTTAAAGACAAGATCTATCAAGTTTTTTAATCTTTTTAGAAACAAAAAGTTAAGTTAAGTTGTACTCGGGAATAAAAAGAGTTATCTCCGGCAACGACGCCGAAAAATGTTGCCGCCTTTCACACACCTGGGGGGGACGTGGCAGAAACCTTCAAGCCACTCGGTGTATCCTTGGGGGCAAGACTCGAGTCAAGGTTGTCACCTTGTTCTTCACTCCTCTGTTTAGGCCAACTCCTAATGAAGCCAAGGGGGGTAGACCCTATTAAAAGAAAATCTATGGTTTTTGGTCTACAAAAGAAAAGACTAAATCTAGGAGTTAATATGAAATTGATAAAATAACACAACGGACTATTGCAAGAAAGAGATCACATCAACAGCATATGACAATGTAAGCATCATTCACGAATTTTTGCAATAATTGATTTAAGCATTGAAAGTAAAACAAACCAATGCTGATGAATATGGAGTGCTTGTAAAAGTGGAGTGTTGTTGTGTCGTGTAAGTATTGCGGTTGTTTCGTTGGTCAATTTTAAAATTATTAATGAGTAATTAAGGGCGTGGGTTAATTGTGGGTTTGGCCCAACAAGTCAAGTCCCTTCGAACCGAGTGCTAAAGCGATAACACCAAGTGTCCAATAGGGCAAGGATGAACCTGCTTGAAGTAGCCCCCTGACTCTGTAGTAGTTACCCTTTGCAACCTCCCGTGTTCTCGAGAAAATCACTTGTGTGTATTTTCCTATTAAATCTAGTAACTCGTATCCCTTTCTGATACAACCAACTGATCAAACAAGATGCAGCGGTGTAGAGCATACGGGGAAGGAGTCTTGGTAATTTTTTAAGGATTTTAGACTTGTGTTCTTGTTAAAAAATAAAAAACCTCTAGGAATCTCTTTCGGTCCAAATGGACCTCAATCAAGAAAGCGAGGAGAGGTTGATTTTAGATAACAGAAAAATACAAAACACAACTGACGAATTATCTAATTAGTCCTACCACGCATCTCTTTCCCCTTTCAGGTTAATCAGGAAGTCGTGGGGTTAGTATGATTACTTTGAATTTGTAAAATATATTGAAATGCTTATGATTCAAAGTATACAATGCTACTAAAAACAACTAAACTAGAAAAAATCACAAAATCACAAAAAATGCAAAATCCCCCCTGGGGGGATGGGGAGTTGGCTTGAAAGCGCCTACTCAAACTTGCTTTTTATTACTTGATTACAATGTTTTAGGAGAAATGCCCTTTGGTCCTTGTTATCTGGGATCCAAAGGCTTACAATATATAAGGAAAAGAAGCCCAGCTAAGGGGAGAGCCTCCCGAAAGCCCACAAATTGGTTTTTGGGTAGTGTATTCTCTTCTTTTCGAACAGACCTGCTAAAAACAAGCAAGCAAAGTTTAATAAAAAGTGCCCAAAAACACTTTAGAAGTGTCTTTGGACAACACAAAAAATTACTGAAAAAAAGTTATAAGTTAAAAGTTTAAAAAAAAGTAAGAAATTTAACCAAGGAAAGCAAGCTTTCCTTGGGATCTTGGCTTGCCTATTGGGCAGCCAATGCAATGTGCATTTTAGATGCTAGATTTAACTTTTAATAAAGAAAGACTATTCACTTTAAACAAGCTTTTGATTTGGCTTAAAACTGCTTATAAAAAATGGAAAACTTTCACTGCTAGATCTAGTTTTTAAAGAAAAAGGACTTGAATCGTTTTCTTAAATGAAACTAAATCTATGCATGCGACTCCTATATGTTCAAATCTAGAAAGATATCAGCTTTGAAACAGTAGATCTAAAACATAAAAGCCAATTAACCAAGGAAGTGTTGATAAAAAAGGAGAAAGCATGAAGAGGTGGCTTGGTGCCCGAATGATCAACCGTGGAGCTTTTCGGTGGAATGTTGAGGGACTATGCCTTTGAGAAAGTTTGGAGAATGTGAGAAAGCCAACTAGATCAACGCCCTCTCCAAGCTAGGAACCTGCAACTAATCCAACGGCTTGCCAAGATGCTTGTGAGGTCCGATTAATAAATAAACAAAGATATTAGAATAGCATGCATATAATCTTATAAAGCATGTTAAAACTAGATCTCTAGACATGCATAAAAAAAAGGAGATAGTCAATAAACTTATTAACAAATTCATTTCCTACCAAGATCATAATAAACTTATTAACAATCTTTTAGCACTGGATCCACAATATCAAAATAAGCAAGTTATGAACACAGATACAAGTTACATCAATGAAACATGGCAATGCTCATCCATACATAATAACATGACACCATCTTGCCTCCAAAGCTTTCTTTTATTCTAAGCAACAAAAATAATCACAGTGTTACAACAGCCAGGACAAATTCTCTATCCAACTCGAGCTAGCTTGGAAGAGAGAAAGACTGTTTTATTTATAGCCAGAGCAAAGCCCCTGAGGGGCTACCAACACTGAAGATACACTTGAAGTCACACTGAGCTTAACTGAGTCAAACTAAAGAGGGATTGAGTTGAATTGCAAAGGCGATTGACACCTCTCTTAGTTAACTCATAACTACTTGCCAACACACCAAGCTGATTGCCAAATCACCAAATCAATTCGGCGTCCATCTCTCCCCACGTGCGATTTGCATGAAGGTTGGTGAAGGAGTGTGATGTCATCCAATCTTCATGATTCGCTAGCTCCAAAAATAACTAAGGTATAATCCCAAGTTTAGGAGTGAGGGTGGGTCCACTACTCGCTAGCATTCTCTTCACGTGGAGTGTCACGTCAAACTCCCACTCTCATGCATGAGCTTATTTAAAACCCAAACCCATCCAAGGTATAAATTAAAGTTTTAATTAAACAAGCCTTAAAAGTGAGGGGGGAGGGATCAACCCACTCTCCCCATTCGCTAGCTTCCATGACTAGCGTGGAGCTCACGTCACCCACTCCCCTCATGCGATTCTCCACACTTTTCCAATAGTTTAAAACAAAGTTTATAACATAAACTTAAGTTGAGAAGGAACATGAGGCTTAGGGGGACCCATGCCATGTCACCCCTTCAATTATTATTTTAATTTTTCACCTTTTTCAAACTTTGACTTTGGTGCCAATTTGTCGAAATTTAGCATTAAATGCTCTTCTAATGCATCTTTAACTAAATAATGCCTCACGGGGTATTTCGGCTGCCCGACTGAAGTGGAAAGTGGTCCCTAAGGTAAAGTGAACGCTCCGGTTGTGAAAACGAGTGTCCCCACGTCAGAAACAGACTCCGTATCTAACCTTTATTACATTTTGAATTTTTCTAATTAAACCATTAAAAAAATGGCCTAATTTTGCGAAAAAATTTATTTTCTCATAAACTGACGAAACTCTAGGGGGACCTAGCACATGTCCATATGACTCAAAATCAAAGCGTAGCACGCTGAAAAACACTGACATGAAAGCTTTAATAACCTCCTAAGGCCGAAACACCAAGACAACTACGCCAACTTTGGAGGTGTGAGTGAAAAACTTAGAAATTATTAGTTGTTTGTTCAACAACCAATAATAATCGAGGGAAAAAACACTCTGGGCTAGTCGGCTTGATGCCTAAGTCCAAGAAGTCAAGCCTTTTATAAAAAATTAAATGCTAAGACACTTTTTACAATTTCCCCAAGGGGGTATGAACATGTGCTTACAAAAAAAATAACAACAAGCTCCCAGACGAAGGCTGAATGACTTCTGAATTCTGAAAGGTGAAACAAGTGTATGTTCTCATCACCCGGCTCACTTGATAATACCGACTAAGTATGACTTAGTCGGTAACAGAGAGCTTTTTGGATCCTAGATGCACCTCGTGCATATGAGACCAGAAACAAAGAATGCTCTGAATCAGTGCATGTCCAACACTTATGGGCTCAGGGTTACTTCCACCGTTGGAGTAATGTTATCTGGATAAATTGTTTCGAAATTGGGCTGGCAGTGCAGTTGACCGGTGTTGCCCACCTATTTCGATTAGGTGGCAACCTCATGTAAATTGAAGATGTACATTCTGTGCAGTTTGTACCATGGAAAATCCTCGGGATTTTTCACTCAGCAAGGCATTTTTGCCCCTTGGTAAACGAAATCTCCGCTCCCCTGCGTGAGAAAATTAAATGTAATTCTATGTACTAGTGTGGGTCATATGCTATGGATGCCAGACCATGGACCTTATTATTTGGGAAGTCCCCTTCATCGAGTGTTTTTTTCCCTTCCGATTAATCTTGTTCTTTAATGATTTTAATTGGTTGGGTTTTTCACTCAAATCCTCCAAAGTGGTGAACGGACGTTCTAATAATCGAGTCCATGGGATGGCTAAGGGTTCAAGATGTTATTCATGACCATGCTAGACATCTCCTATAGTCTTGCAAAATTTCGTTAGGTTTTTATATTTTTATTAGTTTTTTCTAATTAATGAACTTCACCATTTGGTGGTTAATTAATTGGGTTTTGATGAAATAATGCAATTTCTTAAACCTTGGCATTTTGTAATAGGGGCTATGAATGCAAATGAAAATGCTATGACACCCCCTAAGCCATTGGTTCAAGTCCCATTTCATTTTGGCAAGGGGTTAGGAAGTTAGACCAATTTTGGTTAAGACAAGGTATTTTTTTCTAGGGTGAAAAATTAAATTATTTGATTTTGAATGAAAAAATCAAACAAGACCATGGTAATTAAGTTTGGAGGGTGGCTAAGCATAGTCAATTTTTATATAAACCTCCCCCCCCCATGGTCAAAATAAATTTTTGAAGATCTGCTAAGTGGGGCGCCCCTCTAAATAAAAGATAAAAAATAAAAAATTTGAGTCAATGGAGGCCCCACTTCAACACTAAAACTACTCTCAAGGTAGGTGCCTAGTCATGGAAACCCTAGATCTAAGGGTTAAGCTTCATTGTGACATGGATCTATCTTTTTTACCATTGATTTGAAAAGGTGCCCTTGCTTATGATTAGTGGATGGCTTGCAAAGTCATCAAACCTAGATCTAAGGGTGGAGGAGAGCTAGAGTTTAGATCTATGTTTTGAACCCTTGATTTAGGAGTGGGTTTGGGACCTCTTCAACTATAAAAGAAGGTCTCTCCTCCCTCATTAGATAATGGATTCTCATGCTAATGTTATGCTGCTGAAATCTTTCTCTCTTCTCCTCTCATATTCTTTCAAGCATTTGGCTCAAGCCTCTTGCTATTGTTGTATTGAATCTTGCCGTAGTTGGGCTTAATACAAGAAAGCTTTGGAGGCAATTTGTTGGTGTGGATCTCTCTCATTTCGTGCTTGGATTAGTGAGGTAAGCTTGTGGATTCATCAATTATTGTTGCATTTGTTTAGCTTGGAAGCTCTCCACAAAGTATTTTGTGGAGAGACTTGTAGGTAGAAGTACTTCTATCTTCATTTGTGAGTAGATTAGTAAGATTCTACAAAGTATTTTGTAGGATTTATTTTTGTGCTCATCTCTTTGCTTGCTTGTTGCGGCTCTAATATATTTGTTTTGCAAGGACCTAACACTAAGAAGGGCTCCTCCAAGGGTTTCTTGTTTTTAGATCTGTTCATTTTGGGTTCTAGATCTAGGATTTCTACCATTGTATAGTGGTAAAAACTCCCTTTTTAGGGCCGAAATCTTTAATATTTTAATTAAACATTTCATATCTGATATTTTAGTAGCATTTAGGTGGCTGGAAACTGAGTTTTCAGCCCTCTAAACATCACATTTCAGTTATTTTTTCCAATCAGATTTTTGCCCTAAATTAGTGATTTCTTTTTACTAACTTTTTCTAATAATTTCTTTGAGTTTTTTGTGATTTCCAACAAGCTTTGCTTGCTAGTTTGTGACAGGTTTTACACGGGTGAAGGAGAGGTGCTGCCCAAATTGGCCCAAAAATACCTCAACCTTCAACTGGTTCCAAAAGGGGTTCAAACCCTCACCTTTCTTTCTTCTTTTCTGATATTTGTAAACCCCGAAGAGAAGTTCTCTTTGGGTATTCTCCAAAAAGTTTATAAAGCATTTGTAATCTATATGTAAATAGATTAGGAAGTAGATCACTAGCCGATGTTTTTCCATTTCAAATAGATCTAGATTTTTTCAGTTTTACCCACCTTCTCCTTTAGGGAGATTGTTGTGTGGTTAACATTCTTGGTTTAACTTAGTTTATTTTGAGCATTTCTTTTTCAAGCAAGCATCTAGATTAGTTTTGCTTTATGTTCTATAGTTTAGTTGCTCCAAGTACCTCAAGGTACCGACACCGTGCCCTATGGCACAAAGCTCGGTCTAAGACTTGTGGGTTATTTTATTTCTGTAATTTACTTCCTGTCATTTAAATTTTGCAAAGAGTAATATACAACCTAACATTCGTCTGTGTATCCTCTGCCCTCCGTTATCTCCCTTTAAGGAACTCAAATCAAGGGTATGAAAAGCAGAGGGGTTTGGGGGATCTAGTTTAATAGGCATCCATCTTGCTATTTTTTCGATTGATTAAAAACAGTGACCTCGGAAGCTAGTTGGAGTAGAAGATCGTGGAGGTCTCTAGGCGTTGTACGTCCTCCTTGTTGAGCACAGGGGCATTGGGGTTTGACCTGGGAGCTACAGGTGGACTTGTTTCCACTGTTTTGAGCGCACCAGCACTCCCTCTTTGACCTGAGAGATACTAAATTGGAGTAATCACACCACTGGTTCGAAGACTTAACTGAACATTAAGACCCCCTTAAAATTTATTAAAATTTACAAGAGACATTGCAAAACGTCCTACGAACACAGGTCACTGTTGTTTATCTTTGCCTTGTTGTTCAAGGCTTTTACTGCAAGCACTTTCACATTTTATTTCACTGCAAGCTTTTCACTTTTCAGTTACAAGTATTCCTTTCAGTTTTGCAATCTAATGTGGTGGCATCTTTAATTCATTGGTTAAGTAATCACATTGTTTAGTAATCTGTAGATCTTGTGTAGCACAATTGATTCATTTCCTTTCGACATTTTTTTAGTTTAATAATTGTTCCATTTATTCAATCTGTTCATAACATTTGATATAACTGTGGATATTGTTTATACTGCTTAACTGCTCATTCATTACTGTTTATGTTGTTCATAATGTTCATTTGTCCATACTGTAATCTGGTTTGATTTAGATAACACCTGAACTATGGGTTTAATTAACGTAGATTTCAATTTCATTTGTAAATATGTAAAGTTGTAATTCATCTTTAGACTCCATTTGTTAATAGGCAATAGTCTTCATTCATCTCAAGGTATGATTGTTATTAAAAGGAAATATTTGCATTTCCATGCTACTTGTCATTCCTTGGATAGTGTAAAGTCTTAGCCTTGCAAACCTTAATAAACGATCCCTTTAACTAATACTTAAAAAACTTAGGAATAATTTCCTGTAGGGACTACCACCCTTGGCTTTGTTGGGATTTGGCCTAAACGAAGGAGTTGGTAGACTATGGTGACAGTGATCCCTAGCTCTAACTTGCCCCCGAGAACACACAAAGCAGGTTAGAGACTTCCCCGTGTCATAAAGTGTGTATTAGGCGGCAACAACCGGAAAAGTATCTTTGGTTATGCTTCTGTATGGGATCAGCAATGATCTCGTGGGTTAGCAGGAAGCAGGATTCCATAGCTCAGAGTACAGCTAAGGCAGGGTATATTGTTGAAAGTGATATCTGCAAGGAAGCAGTTTGGCTCAAAAAACTGATATTTGATCTGTTCAAGGGAAAGCTTGACTCAACGATCATCCATTGCGATAATCAAAGTTGCATAAAGTTTTCAGAGAAATCAGTGTTTCATGATAGATTGAAACACAGTGAAATGAGGTATCATTTCATCAGAGACCTGGTGCAAATAGGTGCTTTGAAGTTGTAGTACAATCGTACAGATGAACAGATTGCAGATATCTTGACCAAGCCTCTGTCAGCATCAAAGTTCATGTACTTTCGTGACAAGCTTGGTATGGCAGAGAATGCCTCTCTCACTGAGAGGGAGTGTTGATTTTTTTGAGCAGCATCGTGAGCCATTCTCTTAGGAAGATGGGGCCACCTAGTTCGAGACCACGGTGAAGACTCAACCCAGTGTTGAGCGACCATTATGTCGAATGGTAGATATCTGGTTTGGGACCATGATATAGACCCAGCTCTGCACTAGGTAGACTCAACCCAGTGTTGAGTGACCATTCTATTGATTGGTAGACATTTGGTTCGGGACCACGATCTAGACCAGTCTAGTATTGGTAGACTCAACTTAGTTCTGAGTAGCCATTCTCTGGGAGAATGGAGGCGCTTGGTCTGTTACCAAGTGTTTGAACTAGGGTCAAATTATGCAGCCCATGGCTGAGGCACCTGGTCTATTACCAAGAAGGCACTGTAAGCCCTAGACTGGATCTAGGCATGTGTGGCACTCTAACCCTTGATCTATGGGCTTTGTGTACTTCTCCAAGGATTAGCTACCCTTGGTTAAGTTATTCTAGTACCAGATCTAGGTGTCATACAGAGTGTGAGATAAAAGCATTAGTAACTCTCTTGGTTTATGTGAGATAAAAGCATTAGTAACTTTTGGAATTAAAAGGACCACAGGGACACTTGGAAAAAGGTTAAAGTCAAAAGTCAAAAATACATGAGGGCTTTTGGACCACAGAAAAAGGACCACAGGTGAAAGTCAAAGATAAATAAGGACTTCTAGTAAAAGTCAAAAATACTTAAAAGATCTTTTTGGTAAGAAGGTAGAAGTGAAAGTAGAAAAAGAATAAAATATTATTATTTTATTTTTTCTAAATTTGGTCCACTTACAGGTGACTAAAGGCTATAAAAAAAGATCAAGTCAATTCATTATTACACACACTTGCTCTCACAGGTACAGCTGCTCAAGGTTGAAGAAAGAAGATTCTGTGATTGTGCCCTAGCATGGATGAGTCTAGCTAGGGCATCATCATCCTTCATTGAAGACAAACCCTACGCTAGGGTTTCTTATCTTTTCTGTCTTAAGGGTTTTACCAAACCCTCATCTTCAGCCAAGTTCAGATCTAGGGCAGCCACCTTCAAATCTTCAGATCTGGGCAACCATTCTTCAGATCTAGGGCAGCCATCTTCAGATCTGGGCAGCCAAGTTCAGATCTGGAAACCAAGTTTAGATCTAGGGCAACTCAAATCTTCAGATCTAGGGCAGCCACCTTCAAATCTTCAGATCCGGGCAGCCACCTTCTTTACGGGTAGTCTTCTTTCCATTTTTGGACAGATCTGATATTTTTGGACAAATCTGATATTTCTGGACAGATCTGATATTTTTTAGCAAACTGTTGTTTTGGACAATACTGATCTTTTCCAGTCAAATCTGGAAATTTCAGTTACTAGGGTTTGAAACCCTTGCTCTAATTTTTACTGAGAAAATTGTAATGTAAATTGTGGTTTAACCCAGATTGGGGTTAGAGGAACTTTTTGAAGAATTTCCTAGGTCATCTCATTTACGAGATGAGCTACTAATGCTTTTTGGGGATTTTATCCTTTGAAGGTTTCCCCAGTGAAAAACTCTTGTGTCCATTGTGTTGATGTGATGAATGTTATTTTACTACACTTGTTATTTGTTTAAGTTAATCTGCAAATTCTTAAGTATTCCTGCTAATGCTAAAAGCCAACAAATCCTAGTGTTAGGTAAGAGTGAAGATATATCAACACCTTTTGACGAGAGAAATCTACACTTTACTTTTATAAATGTCTTAAGAGACATCAATTTTTGTTCATTCATTGACCATTGTTTGAATAAAAGTTACAACTATCGCTTCGACAAATATATCGTCGAGGGTACAGAAACAACATATCGGATTTATCAAGGAAAATGTCGACAAACCCTTATAATACATCGTCGAACTTAAAAAATAAGAAAATAATCATTTTTTTCAATTTTTAAACATCCAAAGCAACAACAACATCAAATAAACGCATTCCCACATGAATGTGGAAAAAAAACGATATATAAAATGTACAAAACATCTAGTGATACATCACACATCAAAATTGAATTGTGTCCTGAATCTCTAGTCGTTGATTCATGAATCACCAAAAATTTGATCAACTGATCTCATATACAATGAAATCAAGTAAATAATCTAATGATTCCCTCTACTCCTTTTACGAGAAAAGGTGATCGATCCGGTAATGCCTCTTCCTGTTAAAGATAGTGCAGCCGCGAGACCCATTCTCAGGGAGGCTGGTACCCTAGTCAATTGAATAGGGCAAAGTAAGACCCTAAAAGGTACCCTAGGGCACCCAGTAGTCTCCTGGGGTTCTGTTGATGCCTGGAAATTCGCTGGTAACAACAGTTACGGATTCTCCTCAGTAAACGTTCCCAACTAGCCCGTTATTGTTTGGTATGGGGAATCCATCCGGTTTACGGTCCAGCTACCGTAGGTCAAGTAACAAAAATAAAAGGTTTTACCAGTTATGACCCGGTCCACCTTGTATATTTTAGTTTTTTGAATTTAAGTATGATATGCAAGTGCCTATCAAAGAATGCAGACTGATAGAGAATACGAGGAGCGGTCACAATGTGATGCACAAGTTCTTACCTCTCGTCTTAACTCACTCGCATCTAAATCACACACAGCAAGAAACTAAAACTAACTATCTAACCTATCCCTAGGGAGCAAGATTATCATTTATCAATGAGTAATGTATTTATGCGCATGCATTAAGAAAAATCTCAGATAGTTGTTACTTAATTCAAAACACACGAACATTAATAGATATATGAACAACAAGATAGCTCATTGTTTATGAAAAGCCTTCATTACTCATAGTGGAAATTTCATAGAATAAACTAGAGCGCATTCATAACAAGAACATAGGTTCAAAGAGTTAGAACGATCTCACAGTTAATGGACAACAACTGAAAAACGAAATAGTTCACATTCAACAAATCCATAGCACAGCATTTGAAATCTTCCACCAAGCTTTCTCCAACAGGAAACTTGTAATTCTTATTGCAAAAGGAAATAGTTCTTCTTACAACATAATCTCACAAATCTATCTGGGAAAAAGTCCTTTATTACATCTAACTCTCCTATACTTATACAAAAAGGCAAAACTTTTGGGCTTCCCCAACGTTTCAATCCAAAATCTTGTCCTGTAGTGAGTGCTCATACATTATACAATATATTACATTTAAGACAAAAATTTAATAGAGCACTTTTATGAAGAGAGCCCTGCTTGTTCATTGATGAACTTTTTCCACGCCTGGGCCTCTGCTGCTATGCTTTCAAAATCTGAGGGTTCAAGAAAACGTATGTTGATCTCATACTTTGCAACCTGATTCTTAACCACCTCTATTCTTGCTGGACTCAAGCGTAGCTGATCTTCAAGTAAATGGATGCTGACTACTGCATGAACTACTGCATTCTTCAGGATCTGCTCATCTAGATCCTTGACTTGTTGGATCGTCTGCTCATCTTCGTGGTACCTGCTCTGTAATTGTTCTATGAACAGCGCATGTTCTGGTAATGCATCCAGTCTTTGTTCTGCAGTAACTTGGCATCTGTTGTAGGTGACCAGCACCCTTCTACAGTATTCAGTACAGGCTCCTCTCGTTTTCTTCACAGTCTTCTTGAATTCCTCCGTTGTATTTATTGCAAACTCTAATAAGTCGTAATCCTGCTTTAAGCTATGTCGATCTTTCGCTGGTAACTCTGCAAGGGTTTCTTCATTGGTTTCTATCCTTACTATCCTTCCAGCCAGGACTTCCAAAATATCCTGAGATCTATCGACAAAATATGAAGTAGTGTCCAAGATTTCTTCCAACCTACTATCTATCTGTAAGAGTTTACATCTTTCTTCTTCAATACACATTTGCAGTTGGTGAATTCTTCTTCGTTGAGCTAGGACATGCTCCTTCAAAGGCTGGATATCAATCTTCTGTTAACTGACATCCTTTAGTGATGTTGTTAATGAAGCAATCTGTCCCTCAAAACTTGCTACCTACACTTGAAATTGCTTTTCACTTTCTTCTATAGTGGCCTTCTATGCCTCCAACTCAGCAATTTTGCTCTGTAGCTGGTCCTTTTCTGCATTCAGAGTTTCATATGATACTTTGAGGTCATTTTTCTCTATCTTCAACACCTGATACTCTAGCCGTAGCCTCTATAAATTTGCTAAGCTATTCTAAGCATCATTTTCTGTTCTCTCCACGAAAACTTCTAAGGTCATCTTGTTTGCATACAGAGTCTCGAGTTCTGCCTTTGAAGTCCTCACTTCATTCTGCATGTCTTCAAATTTTCTTTTTAGCTTATAACCTTCATCCCTCTCCTTTTTTAAAGTTTCCTTTAATTGTGCTGCATTTTTCCTTGATTGCTCAAGGTCTGTCATAAGTCTATCCACATTGTCTTCAGTAGCCTGGGTTAATGCCACCCCAGCTCTGGCTACCAGTCGTGGATCTGCATCTGTCCCATGCACCAAAGTTTTATCAGTAATCATCATACCTGATTGTCCTCTTGTTTCGACCTTCTTCTCAGTTCTCTTGACAATCCTCTTCTTCTCCTTGTCATAGAAGATGGTGCTGAAATCAGGGACCTCTTCTCCTTCTTTCTGCATAAAAGCTACCAAATTCAAACCAGAAAAAACAACCTGTTCTTGAGTGCTGCTAGAAGTGGCAGCAGGCTCCTGGGAATCAGGATTATCTTGTCCCTGCCCCTGATCTATATGATCCTGTGCTACTCGTGTATCTATTTGGTGAGTAGTTTGGTGGTCTTTCTTAGCTCCTGCTAATCTCAGACCTTCACTCTCTTCTTGTTTTCTCTTCATCTCTTCATCTTCCTTCTTCTTTCTTTCCTCCTATTCCTTTTTTGCTGCTTCCTCTGCAGCTTTCTTTCTTTCTTCTTCTTCATTTTTGAGCCAACTCTCTGCCTCTTATGCTAGCCTCCTAGCATCCTCTTCCCTCTTTTTGGCTCCTTCTTCTTCAACTTTCTTCTGTGCAGTTTTGCCCTTACCCCCCACAATGGTGATCTTTTGCTTAAATCTCTTCTTCAATGCAGTCATATTCTTTGCATTTCTGAAGATTTCTTCATCCTTGTCCCAGAAGTTTGTGTATTCAAAGTGAACATTTGCCTCTTTGCAATGTTCTCCAACCTTGTTTTGGGAGTCATTCCTGTGGAAGTTCATCTCCCCAAAATGAAAGTGCTCCAACTCCTGTACGAATTCTGCAATTTGTTTGACCTTTGAAAATTTGGAACTTCCCAACTAGAAAGGTATGGTAGGATAGGTTGCCTTCTTATGTTCAAACAGGAAGCTTCCTACACCATCAAGATATACCTGCCTAACTGCCTCTTTATATACCACATAATCAGTGGCATACTTAGGGAGTAGAGAAGGTGCCCTAGAGCAACCATACATTTTGATGTACATTCCCTCTTCAGTCAAATAGTAATTCCCATTTTCCTCGATGACTTTGAATGCCTCCTCGGACATGCAGTTGCATTCTCTCAAGAAGATTAAAGTGTACAAAGGCATAATGAAATGTTCACATATCTCTTTGTAATGACTATAATATTTGTGCCCAAAATAGTTTGTATGCAGTGTATACAGGGGTCCTGTCCCTGTCCCAATTACACCTTAGATTTGGAAATGACTAGGTACATAATATACAGTCCACTAAGATAAAGCTCATATAGAACTCCGACTTCTTCTGTGACACCCCCCAAAGCTGAAGATATGCAGGCTGAGATACTATTGGACACTATGTTTGCCCAATTGAATATAGTCCTCTGAGTGGCCACATAGAAAATGATTGGTATCCATCCCAATTTGAAGTTTTTTCCATGAGCCCTCCCAAAAACTCTATTCAGCATCAATGTTATAAATCTATAAGGGGTCCTGAGAGTGGTTGTTTCATATTCCCCTGAGGGCCTGGTTCGAAAGTTCTTCCCTGGTATCATCATTCTTTTGACTGTGTCAACCAGGTCCAAATTTATCTCTTTCAACCGATTTTCAGTTAAGTATACTTGAGCAGGAGGTAGGTGATATGCCAGTGAGACATAACCAGGACTGTATGCAGCATAGCCCTGTTTGGCAGCATTTGCTAAGATCATTGTGGTAACATCTGCCCTAGACAGGATCCAGCCAATCACTTCGGAGCATGGGAACAGCTCAGGTCTAGTGGTTACCTTCATCAGAGCAGATTTCTCAATGTTTGCATATATATTCAGTTCTTCGAACACTGCATCAGGCACATCTTGATTTGCAATCATCCGGTATATTTCACCCCACTTGTAATCTGGCTCTACTCCAGCGGTAGCTCTTGTATCTTCATAAATGTATTCCACCTTGATAATGATTTCCACATCTGGTTCTCCCTCAGCAACAAGAGCCTTCTTCTTTTGTCTTTTAGACATATCTCCTTTGAAGAAGTTACCCTGTCATAAACCAAACATGTTCTTAGACCATTGGAGCTTTCAGTTAGTATTCTAAGAATGAAGAAAAACTGTAACAAAACATTTACCTCTTCCATATGCATTCTCAACAAATAAACTATCAAAATATTAATGCATAATAGAAAATAACAGGCAAAAGGACTTCTGCAAACTGGGTCTAAACTTCCAAGTCCGTCTGCAACTAAAACATGACCCCGATAGCAAATGCATCATTTAAAACGAACTACATTCAAACTCTTTGCATAACATGAACCACCAAATTAATTGTAAAACAAAAATGCAGAAATCCTAGCTCGACCAAAAATGTTGAAAACCCCTCTCCATTTCTCGAAACTAGGGTACGCGCCTGTGAAAAATGAATACCCCCCGGATAGCCATAAACCACCCCACAAAAGTCGGTGCAGACAACATAACGCTTGTCTACACCAACTACCTAAACCTTCGAACCGGGATCGAGCTTCCATAACGGCTTACAAACAGACTCAAGAAAAACCCCCCACCGCAAATACTGTCAAACTGACTGATACGTCACGCCGTAAGGATACAAATTCATATTTAAATGGCCAACTACCAAACGGCGGGAAAAACCCAACCAAGAGAAAACCCTAGTTCCCAAAACGACTCATAAAATTAAGAGAAAGGAGAAACCATGGTTGGCCTACCTAGCAAACAAGTCGCAATCGACGTGATGGTCCGAAAATTCCATGGTAGCACTCCAAACGAACGAAACCCCGACAGCTAAGCACGCTGATACAGTTCGAACAGTGAGGACGGAGCAAACGCGAGTTCACAAGGGTAATAATAAAATAATATCCCACCCCAATATAGACCTCCCGGTGAAAAAGACGACGGTAAAAAACTCAATCGGCGGACGAAACAACTATAACGTCGGACGATTAGTTCACTCAAGAGCCGCAACAGCGAGCGACGAACAAACTATGGGCTCTGCGACCAATTGAAAACATCGACGGTCGGAGGCTCAGAGGACTAACTCAAAATGAGTCGACAGATAAACCAACTAAACGTCAGAGAGATAGTGTACTACACAGCCACAACGGCGAGAAACAATCAAACTACGGCCTCCGCAATCAAATGAAAACTTCGGCGATCGAAAAATTTAATGACTACGGATCGGTGAGTCTAACACTAAGCATCTCCGCAGTGTCGGTGAGATAACAACAAAACCTCCGAAACAGCGGTGTCACTCGAGACTAGAACTCTAACGATTTGCCGAAAACATTCCGATAGCGAAACAAAAAATCATCGCAAAGCAAAAAGTTTAAACCAATAAACCATGTAATCGATGAAAGAAAAAGCTATCCATCGGCCTTTTCTCTATCTGTCCTCCGAAACAGCAGTGACATAGAAGGCTAAGCTCCGACCGTGATAAAATAAAAAACACCGACAGTCCAAAGAAACAAAATAAAAGCGCATCGGTGCGAATAAGAACTGTCCATCGAGAAGTTCATTACTTACCCTCCGCAACGGCGGCCGCGTAGAGAACTACTGCCCCGATTCAGACATAAACTTCCAATAGCGATGAAGGAAATCATTTTTAAATCAAACTTCAAGTTCCACAGTCCAAAGCATCGGCAGACAAAAACAGCTTTCCGAAAAGAAGAAAAACAGTTGACCTCAATTCAACTTCAAACAATCCAAAATGTAGCAGAGGGAAAAACAAAGTTCAGCAATCCAAACACTCCCAAGCAAGATAAAATTAAAAGGAGGGTCCAAAATTTTAAAAAAATTGGGAAAATAGTTGCAGCTGCAACAGGTTCTTGGTATGGGACCAAGCAAGTTGATGCCATGGCAAAGCCCCTAGCATGTGGCTAGGGCCCCTATGTGCCTCTAGGGTATTCTGGTCTGATACTAGGGACAAGATGTCCAAGTAGATCCTGCATGTATAGGCAGAGACATTCCTGGTCTAGGACCAACCAGACTCTTGGTCTAGGACCATGTAACAAACTTAAATAATAAAAACAAACAAACAAACAATATATATATATATATATATATATATATATATATATATTAAATATCAATATTAATTATTAATATTAATCTATATTGATATTAATAATTAATAAATGGTTATTATTAAACTATTCTAAAATGACGCATCCTTTCATGGATGGTATCCAAACTGCCTTTACAATTAATATATATATGGCACTCACTTTGTAATCTTTTATCATCATTCATCTTTAATATTTATTTTATATTTTCAATATGGAATTATTTTCGATTGGTTGATTATTCAAATGAGTAATCATAGAGAATATCTAGATACGGATATTCATTGGTATCAGAGCCAGCCCTTCCTTGGGCTTTTGCTAATTCTCGGGCTTTTGTCCAAAATGATCAAGGTTTCCTTGAATTTAGGTCTTTGACCTCACAATGGCTTTTAGCCATCCATATTCAGAGTTTCTCTGGTAAAAATTGGTTTTTGACCAAAAATTGGCCTTTGGCCTTTGAATTTCATTGAAGAAGTATTAATTCCACTCCAAATATGAAGCAAGAACGAAAGGGGAAAATGAAGAAGAAAAAAAAAGAAAAAAAGAAAAGAAAAAGAATTATCAACAAAAGAGGGAAAAATGAAGAATAAAAAAAAAATTATCAACAAAGAAATAAAAGGAGAAAAGTTAAAAAACAAAGTGAAATAGCTCATGGTTTTACTTACAATATCTAAATTATAAACGAATTTTTCAAAATATGCTTTGAGGACAAAGCATCATGAACCGAAAGGCAATGTAACAAACTTAAATAATAACAACAAACAAACAATATATATATATCAATATTAATTATTAATATTAATATATATTGATATTAATAATTAATAATTAATAACTGGTTATTAATAAACTATTCTAAAATAACGCATCATTTAATGGATGGTATCCAAAGTGTCTTTACAATTAATATATATATGGCACTCACTTTGTAATATTTTATCCTCGTTCGTCTTTAATATTTATTTTATATTTTCAATATGGAATTATTTTCAATTGGTTGATTATTCAAATGAGTAATCATAGAGAATATCCGGATACGGATATTACATAGCAGGTCCCGCAGGTGGTTGATCAACATTCAATCTAGGACTGAAGCTCAGCTTAGTACTGAGGACCATTCTCCTGGAGAATGGAGGACCTGATCAGGCACCAGGTGGTTGATCAAAATGATTCATTCTGGGACTGAAACTCAGCCTAGGGCTGAGAGCCATTCTTTAAAGAATGGAGGATCTTGGTCAGTTAACCAAGATAATGATGTGTGATGTCCTTATCGGTTACTGCTAGGTTGTTTCTCAAGGGACTGGCCACCCCTTGATGATGTCCCTAGCACCTAACCCTTAGGAGCAGTGTTGAGGACCAAAGGATTGTACCATCCAGTTTGGATCTTGCCCTTATACAGTGATGATAAAATATATAAAACAATGTACCTTGAGAGAGAGAGAAAAGATTAAAGTCCTTGGTCTTGTTGGTCCTATAGGTAAAAGGTAAATGTTTGTCCACCTTTCTGGTTCACCTTGATCTTGTGGGTATGTGGGTTGTCTTATTGTGACTCCCTTTGGTTTACTCTTGGTCCTTATCTTAATTGGTTCTAGCACTATTATTGTGCGTACCTTTGTAATGACTCTTACCTTGTGGGTTTTATTTTTTGGTACACTATCCTAAGTGCATTTACCTTATGGTTTTATTAAAGGACCATTGGACCATTTATTGTTTGTGTTTTATTATAAAACCTTTGGACTATTTATTTTAATGTTATGACCATTGGACCATTCATTTTATTTGGACCTCAAATACTACCCTAAGTTATTTTATTTTATTAAACCTTTGGACCATTGGTTAGACCTTTGATACCCTATCTTGAGGAGTATCAAGTTTATAAATTAAAGGTTTAATGTAAACATGAGACATATCGAACTGATTCTTTGTTTGCTCCTCGCGTGACCTTGCTCCGCATGATTCCTTAGCTGCCCACGTGGCTGGGTTATTCTGTGGCTGCTTCTCTGCTCCTCGCATGACTGTATACTTCTTCTCTTCCCACGTGACTGAGTTATTCTATGGTTGATCTCTGCTCCACGCGTGATTGTAAACTTTACCTCTACCTACATGACTAGGTTATCTCGTGGCTGCTTCTCTGCTCCGCATGATTCCTTGTCTGCCCGCGTGACTGGGTTATCTCGTGGCTTCTTCTCTCTGCCCTAGCATGACCACCTCTCCACCTGCAGCGTGACTCCACCTTCGTGTGGACTGGGTTTCCGGTAGCCTGTTTGTGGTCTCCCCCTTCTGTGTGGCCTGCGTTTTCAACAGTGTGAATATGTGTCACCTAGCCTTTGTGTGGAACGTGACTTTCTCCCCTTCTATGTGATTGTATACTTCTGTTCCGCGTGGCTGTGTCTTCTTTTGCAGTGTGACTGTCACTAGAAGTGTGACCATGTCTCTCCTCCAGCTTGACCGTGTGCTTCTTCCCTACTGAACTTGAATGTGTCTCTGCCCAGTATGACTAAGTGTCTCTTGTGCATCTCTACCCAATATGACTGAGTTTCTCTTGTGCTGCGTGATTGTATGTCTTTAGCGTGACTATACTGGGTATGACCGAGCTGCTAAAGCTTCTGTATTTGATTGAAGTTTCTCTTCATGTTGACTAAGAATCTGAGGTCTATTTATGTCTGTTCTAACCCTCTCTCTCTCAAGGTACGTAAATTGTTTACCTAGTTGACTTGTCCCTTCAGTGACAAGATCAAACCTAAAAGTATCTGAGTATAAGGTTGACTCAAAATAATGGTTATGATTCCTTACTATTGATCTCTCCTATACATTGTTTTACTACTTTGTTACTGTACATAGCATTTGATGAATCTTAAGGACCGACTTTAACACAGTGACTAATGGCGTGTTAAGTTGAAAGAGATGAAAATTATGTTTGCTTTATTACAGTTTAAATTTATTATAATACTATTATGAATCTGATTTTATAATTATGTTCATGCATTAAAGTTTATTACTTATGTTGAAAACTCCTCTAACCCTAATACTATAACACTTCCACTAGAGCTAGAAGGTCTTGTTGGTAGTGGGGGTCGTAATGGACTGTGACAACCTCTAGAAGACCCTGGAAACTGATGTACTCTAGAAGAACTAGAAAAATGACAAGGTAGACCCTAATAAAGCCCTCTACCACTGCTAGTGGTACCACTAGGTCTATCTCCCTCTAGCTGTGACTTTGGCTATGAAACTGGTGGCTCTGGTGTTGAAGTCCTCATCCTCCCATGCCTCCTCGTCTTGTGTACAATCCTCTAACCAATCAGGGGCTACCTCCATAACAAATTGCTCAACCTTTTCCCTCCACACAACAATGATGCCAATCCCATCCAATGAAATGGCATCCCCATTAAGGTTTTTTCTCAATCTGCTTCACCCACGCCCTCAGATTGTAGTAGACATAGACTAGACCACTTAAGCATTGGGTATCCAAACTATATGAGGATCATAAATTATAATATTTAAATTAGAGGGTAAGGGGGGCATGAATTACAATTTATAATGAATTTAAAATTTAATTTGAAATTCTCTAACCCATTGCGATTCTTGGTTGTGGTATTTTTTCAAATACACTCCAATTGCGCTCACAACCATAAGAGTTACATGTTTGGCTACGCACCTGAATGGAAAGCTTTTGTAAATGAGGTACTCTTTGGCCATAACTTTCCCACCAAGTATCTACAATGAACCAGAGAAACATAAGAAAAGACATTGAAATTTAAAACAAAAAAAATAAGAGACTGAAATTTGAAACAAGGTGAAGCTTATCTGGCATTATGTTATTCCTGTGACTAATAGCCATCTCAAACCCAAATGTTCCCGTAGTCCTCCTATAGACTTCCAACTCTATGAAAATCTATGAACGATTAGCCGCACTTGGCACCATTCTCTGCATACACTCCAAAAAATGCATCCTTAACCTCTACATCAAACCTAAAGCATAGAAGTAAGAGAATGCAGGGTTCAGGAATAGCCCTGCAACATGAATTGGGCAACGGAGTGCATAATTCCATCACTCGTCAATCACCCTCCATACCAATTGTTCTCTCATGCCCCTCATCCCTCGTGTCCTCATAATAGGCACAAATTGCCTCTTTAGCCCTATCCATGGCCTCATACACGTAGCCCATTATGGGCTTGTCTCCACCAACCAAGAGAAGAACCTTTACCAAAGGTTCATTGATGGTACACACCTCCTTCACGCCATCCCAAAAACTCTCCTAGTATGGCACTAGCCTGAATTTATCGTGTTCCTCCAGTTTAGTGTTAATTGATAAAGCACGCCACTCAACTAAAAGGAACATAGTCTGCAAGTCCCACATAGAAGTCAAGGGAGATTGAAGAGAAATGAAACTAGTGGCAAAGCGTGTGATAGCAAGACACACCAACTCCTTGTCACCAATGAATTGCCTCATCAAGCTAAGCACAGATGCATGACAGTATGTAAATTTTGTGATGCTCCTCCCTAAATCAATGGCATCCTTGATAAAAAACAATTGTTCCCATATCCTCTAAAATCAAATCAATACAATGAGTGGCACAAGGAGTCCAAAACAATGTAGGATACCTATCCATAAGCAACATGCCAATGGACACATAATACATAGCGTTGCCCATTGTGACTTGGACAACATGTTGCAAACCTATCTCTGGATGAACCCATCTAACCACTGACATAGCAATGATGCATATTTGACATGTGTAGATGCATCGACAAATTTTATAAACATTGTCACCTTGGGACAATGAACCAAGAAATTCAAAAGGGTCCTACCCTTCCCATCAATCCAACTGTTTGACATCAAAATGCATCATGTGACCTCCCATGAATCTTGAAGCTCCAGCAACTTGCGAGTGCAATCAGACTTTTCATTATCAAGGATGGGCCCTCTCAAATCCTCATAAATGGGGGGCTTATACCCTGAGCCAACAATAGCAACAGCCTCAAACATAGGCACATAGAATAGGTTCCTAGCAAAGTTGAAAGGAATATCAGTCCTGTTAAAATCGGTAGCCATTCTCCAATGTGAGGAACTAGGCCACCCTGAGGCTAGCCAAGGAGATTTGGAGAATCAAAAAGTCTTGAGAAGTCATGGCAAAAGTCAGGGTGAACATACAAACTCTGTGAGCCAAACAATAACCAAGACGAAGGTGATGTTGAAACTTAATCTTGTGAGTCTAGTGCAAAAGTTAGGGCAAAAGTAACAAGCCTTGTGAGCCTAGTACAAAAGTCAACATGTAAACCTTGTGAACCTAGTGCTGCAAAAGTCAGGGCAAAAGTAAAACCCTTGTGAGACTTGTACAAAAGTCAAGGTACAAGCTTTGTGAGCCATGTGCAAAAGTCAAAGTAGAGTCTAAGCAAAAGCCAAAACGAACATAAAAGTTTTGTGAGCTAGACTGATTTATGGGATGACCCTTTTTGGTCCTTATTGTGATCTTCTTGGAGTTGGCCACTCTAAAGAGTCACTTTATCATGTGACCACAAATGACCACATGGTATGAAAAGATCTTCTTTTATTAATGTAATAATGCTATGTAAGCAGGATGGGACCATATGTAAAGAGAGAGTGATAAAATGTGTAAAAGGTGCTTGCTTATAATGTAATTAGTCTATATGACTAAAGTTAAATGTAATGTTGAATTAACAGGCTAAAACCCTAAGTTGTAATGTTATAATGTTATATTATGTCAATGATCAATTAGAAAGATGAACTTAAGTCTTCCTTGGGGCTTTTAGAAGTTTGACTAACCCCAACAAGAAGATAAGATCTGGATACTTCTAGAAAGTTGGAAGAAACCATAAAAAGAAAGGACAAGAGGACCATTTGAGATCACATTCAAGCTGAGACACATTTAAAGCTAAAATAAACATTCAAGCTTAGATCTACAATATACAAGTGCAGATTTACATTATTCAAGTGTAGATCTACAACATACAAGTACAGATCTACCAAGTGCAGATCTACAGCATACAAGTGCTGATCTACAATATACAAGTGCATATCTACATTATTCAAATGCAGATCTACAACAGACAAGTGCAGATCTACATTATCCAAGCGCAAATCTGCAGAATACAAGTGCAGATCTATAGTTTTTTTATCAGACCTATTGTATTCATCAGATCTGCAAGTTATTCATCAAATCTGCAAGTTAATTTATCAAATATACAAGTTATTTACTAGATCTACAGGATTCCAACCATAATCTAGTCAAGTATTGAGTTAAGGAAGCAAGCAGAAATCTTGGGAAGTCAGATCTACAGGTACTTGCTGAGATCTAACAAGCAGCACATGTAAAAGGTCTCTTGTCGTCCTCTCTCTCTCTTTGATGTACTGAAGCGCCTCTTGGGGTTTGATTGTATTTCCTGCAAACATATTACTTAATAAAAGAAAGATCTTTTGTTGGGGTTTTTCTCCCATTTGAAGGTTTCCCAGGGTAAATTTGTGTTCTATGTGAATGTGATCTATTTTCTACTGCTGCTATATGTTTAATATTTTGTGGATCTAAGTGTATTTGTGTTGGGAAGAAGCTAAATTCAGGTCTGAAATAAATCAAGCTCAAATTTAACAACTCCATAGAGGACATTGACCCACAAGGTTGTCTTCTTCTTGTTTCTCCTTTAGCTTGACCATTGATCCTACAGAAGGTTGTCCACCAAGTGTGAATCTTGGAACAAAGAAAGGTGATGTAGCTGAAGGCACTCTGGAAGGTGAGGAGAAGGTCTCACTCCCCCCTTCCCCTTGAAGTGTATGCAGTTGTCTCAAATGCTAAAGCCACTCTCGATCCAAGTTTATGTCTCAAAGCTTACCTTTGATCTTTTCTTTTCCCAATACTTTCAATTGAGAGTTTGGCCTAATGAATAATTTATGGAGTTGTGTTTTTACAAATATCCACCTCATGCCCTGTAATTTGAGCAAGGTAGTATTTGAGCCTACTTATTCCCCTCATCATTTCCTTTGCACGCAAATTGCAAGTAAGCTTCTGAAGATTATGCAGCTCAACAGGCTCACCTTACTCTTAGAATGGATCCAAAGCCTTTGGCATTTTAGTATGGAAACATGGAAAGAAATGAAGTTTGAACCTAAAACAAGTAAAATAACATTTTTAGCATACATGATTGCTGCAAATTAAACAACGCACGGCAAATCAATGAGATTTCTTCCATTAAAACTTGGTTTTGAGGAGGGAAAACTCATGGGCATTTTTGTATGGAAAGGAATGGACATAGAGCAAGATAAAAATGATTTTGAGCATACATGACTACTGCAAATTAAAAATACAACAAGAAATCCATAGTAAATGTTTCATTAGAATTTGTTTTTGAAGAGGGAAAACTCATTAACATTGCAAAACTACCAAACTGTCTTGGAACAGATAAAAAAGATAGCTAGGTTCATTTCAATACCTTGAAATGTGGTTGACCATTGTTGTTGATTGGATTCCAAATTTCAATCCCCAGTCCACAAAATCAATCCTTGATGGCAAATGAAATGAGATGTTTCCCCTCCTTGGTCCAATGCAAAATGATGGTCTCCTCCTTGGCTCCCCTCCTCCACAGTTCAACTAGCAAATGACCAAAAAGGGGGTAAAAATCGCTTTATTAATTTATTTGTGGGTCGAGTGATATTTTCCCCATCGACTGGCAATTTTTTTGAATATCTCACAATAATATCACTCAATATATTGGGGCGATATTTTCACAATATATCAACTAGGAGAAGACATCAAGATATATCGCGATGTCATTGATAAATCATTGATATTTGTAACAGAGGTTTTAAATACTTTTTCTATGTGCATGAATGTTTCCACAGTGTTCAGTCATTGTGTGCAAGCTTATGGATTTGCACTATGAAAAAATTTATAAGTGATCGACGCGTTTCAGGTGGACCTTCCACCCATCATCAAGATCATTCTTTATGTCCCACTGAACTACTAGTGTGGTCATTCATTGGACATTAGCAAGATTATCTTATCATATCTTTGTCTTATATAGACTTCATTATAACTACGTTGCAGGAAACGTCACCCCCTTGCCGTCCCCACTGCGTTTCCTTAAGGAAACACGAAAACCAGTACGATATGGACGAGAAACGCATTTTTGTGGGCATGGGGACGTTTCGCGTGGTGGGGACGAGTTTCCATTTTGTGGGGACGTGTTTCCGTCTCAATTTGCCTCATTCTGTCATGTTTCCACCCAAATCAAACTGAATCCAACGTAGTTTAATTAATATTTTAACTGTTTATTAATAAAATAAAACGTATAGGGTTGTCGTGATGCTATAAAGAAGAAGCATATCACCACGGCAATCTCACCTTCGTTTGTAGAGCTCACAGCATTTGTTTTGTTTGCAGACTTCAACGGGTTTAGCTCACGACATTTGTTTGCAGAGTTTGTGGTGGATTACGGTGGTGGCTTACAGTGGTGGCTCACAACATTTGTTTGCAGAGTTCGTGGTGGCTTACGGTGGTGGCTCCCTCTTCCAGCAATCGGTGGTGGCTCCCTCTTGCTCACGGTGGCTCCCTCCTCCAGCTCACAGCACACGGCGGGTCTTTCTTCTAGCTCACGGCTCCCTCACGGGCCAGCATTTTAAGTTTTTACTCACAGGCTCCCTCACGGTGGCTCTTTCTTCCAGCTCACGGCTCCCTCACGGTGGCTCTTTTTTCCAGCTCACGGCTCCCTCACGATGAAAGTAGTCGCAGCTCATGGTGAAGTTTAAACACTTGGGTGATAGTGTATTTCTCTGTTTTGTAGAATCGAGCTAACGATTAGAGATAGGTAACATCATTTTCTATAATGTAACATACCATTACTTTATTTGATCAATCATCATTGTTACTTTAAAAGTTTAGAGTTAGACAGATTTCGATTATCACTTGAATTATATATTTATGTATAGAGACATGATTGGACAGAGCTCACGGTGGTGGATTGAGCAGCTCACGGTGGACAGATTATGTGCTTTTGGCAGTGTTTTGGAGCATCTTCACCTACAGGAAACCGATTGAGGTGAGAAGCATGCTCTATACATGCTATTTGCTAATGTTTTTTTTTCTTTTGTCATGGAATATGCTTCAACCTTCAAAGAGATGGTAATTTTTTTAAATTTTTTTTGCAGCAGTAATGGCTTACAACCAAGCTCTTGCTTCAACCCCTAGGGTTAACAAGAGGGTTGAATACTATCCTCTTTGGGCTCATGTTCAAAAGATTGCAAAATGTGGAGGTGGTGGCTCATGGGAATGGCGATGTACTCTATGCAAATTGTTGTATAAGGGCTCCTACCCAAGAGTCAAAGCACATTTATTGCATGAAACAGGAAAGGGTATTGAAGGTTGCCAAAAAACAAGTGACCCAAGTGATAGGAGGAAGTATGAAATTGAGCAAGATGAGGCTGATAGGCTTAAAAGAAGACATGACCAGCTTGGGAATTCTTCTATTCAACCTCCAAACATCGAGCCAAGGATTGTGCTTGAAGCAAGGAAGAGGAGAGCAACTCAACAACAAGTACAAGTACCAAATGCCAAAGGGACTTCTTCAATGCAAGAGAGTGGAATAGCCAAGTTGGTGAATGTTCAAGGGAGAGAAGAAGCTGACACAAGGGTGGCTTGGGCCCTCTATGCTTGTGGGATACCTTTCAATGTGGTTCGGTCTCCTTACTGGAATGATCTTGTGCAGGCAATTAACACATCTCCTGCGGGGTATAAGGGGGCAAACTATGAAAAAGTCCGAACTAATCTCCTAAAAAAGGGGAAGGATCGTGTGGAAGATAACTTAGCACCGATTCGTGGTTCATGGGGTAGCTCTGGAGTTATCGTAGTCTCAGATGGACGGACAGATACCAGGCGCAGGCCACTGATAAACATCATTGCCACTTCTCCAAAAGGAGCAATGTTTCTAAAGGCTGAAGATTGTTCAAGGGAGGTGAAAGATGCTCAATTCATTGCTAATGTTTTAATTAAAGCTATTGAACAAATAGGGCCTCAAAAGGTGGTGCAAGTTATCACGGATAATGCCCCAGTCTGCAAAGCTGCAGGTTTAATTGTTGAGAGCAAGTTTGATCACATTTTTTGGACACCTTGCATTGTCCATAATCTAAATCTAATCTTAGAAGAGATAGATAACAAAGTTCTATGGATCAAGGAACTCACAGGGCAAGCAAGGGAGATAATTAAATTCATCACCAACCACCACCAATCTCAAGCCATATTTCGAGAGTACTCTAGAATGGAGTTGTTGAAAGTTGTCGAAACAAGGTTTGCCTCCAACTTCATCATGTTGCATCGTCTTGTTGAGGTGAAACAACCATTAGTTTCTATGGTGGTGAGTCAACTTTGGGTTGAGTGGAGACAAACAGATTCAAAACGGGGAACTATGGTGCGTAGAATGTGCCTTGATGAGGAGTGGTGGAGCAAGATAGATTTCTTGCTCAGGTTCACAACCTCGACATTTGAGCTTCTTGGAAGCGCTGACACAAACCAACCTTTCTTGGGAGAGGTATATGATGGCATGGATACCATGGTTGAGAAGACTATGGAAATCATTTCACAGGAGTCTCCTCAGCTTTTAATTATTGATGTTGGTTTTGTTGATTTGGTACAGAAAATCATGGTTGACAGGTGGAACAATTTCAACACTCCATTGCACACTTTAGTACATGCATTGAACCCAAGATTTTATGATGACCAACTCATTGCTCAAAGCAATGGTAAGAGGAAGGCACCCCATCAAGATAGAGAGGTGGCTAATGGAGTGAAAAAAGCCCTTATGAGAATATTTTTGGCTCATCTACACAGGGAAGTGAAGGAAAAATTTGCTAGTTTTGCCGCAGGATTGGATGAGAGAAGCACCGTGACTCCAGTTAGGTGGTGGGTTTGTCATGGAGCAAATGGGTTGCATTTACAAACACTTGCCATTCATGCTCTTTCACAGGTGGCAAGCTCTTCATCTGTAGAAAGGAATTGGAGCACCTATGGTTTTATTCATTCTGTGAAGCGCAATAGGTTGGGTTCACAGAAGATTGAGGATCTTATTTATGTGCACTCCAACCTTCGCCTTGCATCTTGTAGGGGCCCAGAATATAGCAGTGGGCCTTCTAGAGAATGGGATGTGGATCCAAAATCTGCTGACTTGGTTATTTCTCTTGCTGCCTTGAATATTGAGGAACCTATAAGTGGAGTTGGCCTTGCTTCTTCCACTCAACAATCCACTATTGGGCGTGCTTCTTGTTCTATTTTTGAGGAGTATGAAGACGAGGTCGAGCATGATGACTATTAGTCTTTGGGCTTTGGCTCATGTTTTCTTTATATGTTCTTTGTTCATGTTGATGTATTATTATACTTGTAGCCTCGTATATAAAGGCTGATTTTGGAAAGTAGATATATATGTATTAGCGGCTTAGCCTCATTTATGAAGGTTTTTTTTGGCTATTTCCACTTGCATTATGGAATCGTTTATGGGTAAATTCATTGTGTTGTTTTTGGATATTACTACTTGCATTATGGAATGATGAATCACTTATGAAATAATGAGTAAAAATGTTAAATGTGATGTTGAATTTAATCTGTAAATATATATATCGCATTTCCCTGTTTCCTAAAATTTGGGGGGGTCACATTTCTAACGCGTCCCCGTTTCCCCGTTTCGTGCAACTTAGCATTGTAATTTTAAATATTAATTGAGCAACATACATATCCACCTTGTAGCTTTTTCTCAATCTTGAGAATTTTGAGGGCATAATATCTTGCATATAAGCATATAACTGAACTCTCCTCAAGAGACAATGAAGTGAAACTTTAGTTTTAATACAGTCATGCATGAATCATGCTACCAACTAATTGGCCTACTTGATGAATTATGTGCAGCCTTTTCTATCAATTTCAACTATTTCTTAATTAACGCCTTCAGTCATGATACAAGATTTTTTAGTTGTGCATTCGTGTTTCTTTGGCTAATAAGAAAAATATGTCGATTAATTTATTCAACACGAAAGCTTCCTATAGGTTTTTTATTGAATATCTAAACATGTGCAAGAGTTTGATCCTCCTTTAGGTAAGAAAAGACATTCAAAATTGATAACAAAGATTGTCATTTTAGTCTTACAAACTTTCTAGTTGGGAATAAATTTTCAGAGCTGGTAAATAATCCCATGAGTTATTAGATTTATGGTGAACTTTTCCATTTAATGGCATTAGTTTGATTTTTCTCATTGATGAATACCTTCAATGGTTAAGATTGCATCCCATGTAGCAAGATGATCAAGTTCTAAATCCTTTTCAAAATGAACCTATGTTTACCATTAAAGTCTTGCAAAAAAAGATCTTCCAACATTTTCGCAACTATGAAAAGCATCATCTTCTATGAAAATATATTACAATTAACTAAAGCTAATTCCCGAGAAAGAACCTTTATCAAACATCCTCACTACAAATAAAGAATTATATGATGGTCAACCGAACTAGCAAGTGTTACTACTTGAAATTGCAAGTCTTTTTGCAATGTCAAAGGCATTCCTTTCAGCGGTATTGTTCCAGGGAACAATCATGGAGATCCATTGATACTTTTTATTTTGCATACCTAAGGATACTCGCATATTTGGAGGTGTATTTTGTGGTTGAGTTCACATATTTGGAAGCATTTTGTGAGAATAATTCTTGTATTTTGTGGTTGAGTTCACTTTAGAGAATTAATTTAGCATTTATTAATGTGACCGTACAGTCCTAGAGAGTAGTCTGTATTATAGACAAGGTTCACAGAATTCAAGGTCTACAGTGTTAGATTAGCAGCAACAAGGAAGGTCTTCCTGCATGCAAGTGTCCTTGCATGCAAAAGACTCTAAAACAGGAAACCAGTTGTATTTAATTATTTTCATAAAATAATTAAAGTGATCTAATTATTTATTGACTTTAAGTGAAAATGAAATTAGGGTTTTCGCTTAACCTAAAGTTATAAAAGAAAGGTCAATTGGTTGAGAGGACACATACACGTGTATTACGACAATGACAGAATACAAACAAGGAGAGAAAGTCAGATAGAGGATTTAGGTGGGAAGACAAAGAAGCAAGCAAACAGGATCACCGAACTGCCAAACAGGACGGAGCCCACACGGGTCGACAGGCAATAGTTGCAGAGGGAGGTCGTACAAGTCCATACGAATTCTGTATAGCAGACATACAGACCGTACGGATTCTGTACAGCAGTCGTACATCCGTACGGATCCGCACATGTGGGAGGGGAGGTTGTATAGCTGGGTCGTACACTCACGCAAGAAGGTGTTGGGGTTTAGCTGGGATTTTCCCAGTGATTCTGTCGGGTACTGCATTCGCTAGGTTTGGGTGAATTTGCAGTGATTGTAAACGTTCCATATTTTCTCATAATAAAATCTATATCTGACTGTTGCACCGGTTTTCCCATCTTGGGGTTTTTCAGGGGTTTCCATAGCCAAAATAATAGTGCTAATATTGTGATGTAATGTTGTGATTTATTTCTCAGTTTTATATTCTGTTGCAAACTATAAAAGATATTCATGTGAGGTTATCAGTAGAGATTTTGAATGCACTGTTTAGCCCTAGTTGAATATTAAAGGAAAATTTACATGGTATCAGAGCTCTGATGAGCAAAGCTGAGAGATTTGTAGCAGCAGTGATGGATCAGGGGCAGATCTATTTGAAGACACAAACCTAGATTGCAGATCTATGGCCGTGCAGTTGAGAGTTGAGGATAGACTCCAAGGGGAACAAAAATTTCCTACATGGAAAGAAAGGATCACAAGGATCCTGGATGTCAATGATGCAGAGGAGCACATCAACTCCACAAAAGTTGCACCCACAAATACGGCAGATCTAATAGCTTGGAAGAAAATTGATTCTAGAGCCATGTTGATTATGATGGATGGAGTGAAGGACCATATAGTCCCCACCTTTCCAGGAAGAAGACCGCAGCAGAGACGTGGACGAATTTGGAGAGTCTGTACCAAAGCAAGAACGAGAACCGAAAGATGCTGTTGCAAGAAAGGATGCAGAGTACAAAGATGGCCAAGGGAGAAGGAGTGGTGCCTTATCTCACAAGGCTCACACAGATCAAGGATGAGCTTGGAGTTGTTGGCTCTAGGACTGTGGGTGAGGAGCTAGTTCGGATAGCCCTCAATGGCTTCTCTAAGCCATGGGACACCTTTGTCAAAGGTGTGGTGGCTAGGGAGAATCTCCCTGATTGGCAGAGATTGTGGGATGACTTTGTGCAGGAGGAGACCCGCATGGGTCAAGGATCAGGCTCATCCAGCAATGCCCCTCAGATTGTGGATGAGGAGGCTCTAGCCCTTACAAGGAAGAGCAAGGGTAAGGAAAAGAGGAAGAAGGATGGTAAGAAGAACCTTAACGTATCAAAGGTCAAGTGTTTTATCCACCACAAGCAGGGACACTTTGCCTCCCAATGCCCAAACAAGAAGAAGAAAAGTAACACTCGGATGGCTGGATCTACAAAGGTGGAGGATTTCAGCAGGAACTTCGATGAGGAGTTATGCTTGATAGCTTGCATGGCAAGCACCACGGGGAGCAATATATGGTACATCGACAGTGGAGCATCTAGTCACATGATTGGACAAAAGAGATTCTTCAAAGACTTGCAGGAGGGTGGAACAAGGATCCACGTTGAGCTGGGTGATGATGTGCGGTATCAGGCGCAGGGAGTTGGCACTGTTTCTTTCGAGAGGGAGTCCGGCAAACCCCTCAATTTTGTTGATGTGTTATATGTTCCAAGACTGACCAAGAACCTTATATTAGTCTCCACTCTGGAGGACAAGGGATATCATATGAAGTTTTGTGACCATAGAGTATATATAAGGCCGGTCAAATAGGAGATTGGATCGAGTTATTGGCAGGAGGAGCGAGAAAGTGTACAGACTACACTTTGAGCCTGCAAAGGCTCTAGTCAACAACAGCAGCAGTCAGGGTGAGTTGTGGCATAAGACGATGGCACACTTACACCATGGAGCACTGAGGCACATGAGACAGGCTGTCATTGGAGTTCCTTAGGTACAGGAGGAGAAGCATAACCTCTGCGAGGGTTGTGCTTTGGGGAAGAACATCAAGAATCCTTTCCCACAGAGTGAGCACAAATCTAAGGAGCCCTTGGACTTGGTGCATTCGGATGTATCCAGACCTATGAGTGTCCATTCGTTTAGTGGTTACAGTTACTGTGTAACCTTCATTGATGATTATTCCAAGAAAACCTGGATCTATTTCCTGAAGGCCAAGTCAGAGGCCTTTGAAAGGTTCCGAGAGTTCAAGACTCTTGTGGAGAACCAAACAAGAAAGAAGATTCGGTTGTTGAGGACAGACAACAGGGGTGAGTACACCTCCAATGAGTTCATGGAGTATTGTTCGGCAAAGGGGATCAAGAAGGAGCACACAGTGCCCTATACCCCACAACAGAATAGAGTTGCAGAGTGGAAGAACAGGACTATGGTAGGAGCAACCAAGGCCATGCTATTTGATCAAGGATTACCACTATTCCTTTGGGTCAAGGCATACAAGACTGCAATGTACATTCAGAACAGGTGTCCCCACACAGTTTTGGGGAGGAAGACACCCAAGGAGGTCTTCACAAGCACTAGGCCAAATGTGAGTCACATTCACATGTTTGGTAGTGTTTGTTGTTGTCATGTTCATGCTGACACTAGGAAGAAGTTGGACCCTTCTGGAGAGAAGGGGTTACTTGTTGGGTATAGCAAGACTTCAAAGGCATACAGAGTTTACATTCCTGCTCGCAAGAGGATCATTGTGAGTAGGGATGTCCAGTTCGATGAGGATAGGGCCTTGCAGAGATCTATGGACTAACCAACAGAGCAACAGCCAGCACAGGACACAAGGATCAAGTTGGAGGATCCAAATGTATAGGTACAGACACATGGAACAAGCTCTCGTAGTCAGAGGTTGTCAGGTGTACAAGATCCTCCTATCTTTGATGGGGAGGATGAGCTACAGAAGGAGACGAACATCCAGCAGTCGCAACAGGCAGACACTAAGCCATGGCCTAAGTGGTATAGGTCCACAGTACAGGATTCCAAGCAAGTGGATCTTACACAAAGATCCTTTAGACGGAGTGTATTACCAGAGAGACTCATTTATATGGCAGTGATGACAAAGTTGATTAACTCTGAACCTTCCAGTTTTGAGGAGGCTGCACAACATGACGTGTTGCAGGATGCCATGGTTGAGGAGTATGAATCAATCATGAAGAACCAGGTATGGGAGGTTGTGCCGAGACCTGAAGGCAAGAAGGTGGTAGGATCTAGGTGGATCTACAAGGTGAAGCATGCAGCAGATGGAAATGTGGAAAAGTATAAGGCACGCTTTGTGGCTAAGGGTTTTCACAGAAGGAGGGTATTGACTATGAGGAGACCTTCGCCCAAGTAGCCAGGTATTCTTCCATTCAAACCATTATCTCTTTAGCGGCAAAGATGGGTTGGCGAGTCCATCAGATGGACATCAAGACTACCTTCCTCAACGGAGTGATAGCGGAGGAGGTATATATTGAGCAGCCAGAGGGGTTTGATGTGGAGAACAGAGAAACGCATGTATGCAGACTGCATCGATCTCTTTATGGGCTCATGCAGGCACATCGAGCATTGTACTCGAGGATAGACAACTATCTACATGAGATGGGATTTCAGCAGAGTGAGGCTGACCACAACCTGTATTTTTGACATGTGAGGTGCCTCTCATATTGGTCCTATATGTTTATGATCTCTTTTTGACAGGAGATGAGAGATTGATTGGAGACTGCAGGTCCAACCTTGCAGTGGAGTTTGAGATGAAAGACCTTGGGTTGATACATTACTTTCTGGGCTTGGAGGTTTGGCAAAGAGATGGAAGCTCCTTCAATGGACAGGGGAAGTATGCAATAGAGATCCAAGATGGAGGACAGCAAGCTTGGCCATACCTCTAGTTTCCAACTGGAGGAAGATTGATGCATCAGGGTCAGACGGATTCGATCCTACCTTGTATCGTCAGCTTATCGGATCACTTATGTATCTGGTCAACACTAGACCAGACATCATCTTTGCAGTCAACTCTTTGAGTCAGTTCATGGTGGACCCTCGAAGAGTGCATTAGACGGATGTGAAGCACATACTTCGCTACATCAGCGGTACAATGGAGTATGGATTGGTTTATAAGCGCAGGGGGAGTGTGCAATTAGCAGGTTTCACAGATACTGACTGGACAGGATGTGTAGAGGACAGAAAGAGTACTTCAAGTTGTTGTTTCAGCATTGGGTCATGGGTTGTCTCTTGGTTCAGCAGGGAAGCAGAAGTCAGTTGCATTGAGCTCGACAGAGGCTGAGTACATGGCTGCTTGTAAGGGTATGTGGCTGAGGAAGTAACTTTCAGGGTTGTTCGAGTGTGAGCTAGAGGCTACAATAGTTCAGTGTGACAATCAAAGTGGCATCAGGCTATCTCAAAATCCAGTGTTCCATGACTAAAGCAAACACATAGACATCAGGTACCACTTCTTGAGAGATTGTGTTCAGACTTCAGAGAGGAACCATTCGCTTGGAGTACATACAGACAGATGAGCAGGTGGTGGACATTTTCACCAAGGAACTTTGTAGAAAGAGTTTTGTGAAGTTCAGGGATAAGTTGGGGTTGCTACCGAATCCCTTGCTCATTGAGAGGGAGTGTTAGATTAGCCGCAACAAGGAATGTCTTCCTGCATGCAAATGTCCTTGCATGCAAAAGACTCTAAAACAAGAAACCAATTGTATTTAATTATTTTTCCTAAAATAATAAAAGTGATCTAATTATTTATTGACTTTAAGTGAAAGTGAAATTAAGGTTTTCGCTTTACCTAAAGTTATAAAAGAAAGGTCAATTGGTTGAGATGACACACTTGTATTCCGATAAAGACAGGATACAGACAAGGAGAGAAAGTCAGACAAAGGATTTAGCTTGGAAGACGGAGGAGCGAGCAAATAGGATCACCGAGCTGCCAAACAAGACAGAGCCCGCACAGGTCGACAGGCAGGAGCTGCAGAGGGAGGTCGTACAAGTCCATACAGATTTCGTACAGTTGTCGTATGGATTTCGTACAGCAGTTGTGCAGCCATACGGATCCACACATGTGGGAGGTCGTACACTCACGCAGGAGGGCGTATGGGTTTAGCTAGGATTTGCCCAGTGATTCTGCCGAATACTGCATTCACCAAGTTTAGGTGAATTTGCAGTGATTGTAAACATTCCATATTTTCTCATAATAAAATCTATATCTGACTATTGCACCGGTTTTTCCAGGGGTTTCCATACCCAAAATAATAGTGTCAATATTGTGATGTGATGTTGTGATTTATTTCTCAGTTTTATATTCCGCTGCATACCGTAAAAGATATGGAATTGCACCGGTTTTTCCAGGGGTTTCCATACCCAAAATAATAGTGTCAATATTGTGATGTGATGTTGTGATTTATTTCTCAGTTTTATATTCCGCTGCATACCGTAAAAGATATTCATGTGTGGTTATCAGTAGAGGTTTTGAATGCATTGTTTAGCCCTAGTTGAATATTAAAGGAAAATTTACATGGAGCACAAATTTCGAGGTGTAATTTCAGTCTAAGATTTTCCTAACATTTGCATGATTTTCTATGCACCAATCCATACATTTCTATTAAGTATGGCACGAATTGCAAGGCAGATTTTGGGACTGTTGAGTTTGCTGAGAAAGTTGAGTTAAGTCGTGCATTTTGTTGATTTAATTTGTTGTTGTACAATTCCATTCTGAAGAAATAATAAAAACTCTCTCTCAAACAAGTTTTCCCCTTGTGGGTTTTTCTTGGACAAATTAGCAAAAATTGTTGAATCTGAAATTTTTTTGGTGTGGCTGTCATTTAATTATGCTCTCGGTATTTTTGGTAGAATTCTCGTGCTTCTAAGTTCAAACATGTTTATGAGTTTGTTTCATTTGTTGCTTAATGTGGAATGAGATAGTCCATTAAACATAGATAACCTGAGTTTAACTTGAAGCCAGGCAAAGAAGTGAAAAATCTACAAATATGAATATTGTCCATGACAATATTTGAGTTTGTTAATTTCAATCGTTAAAAATGAAATGACTGCCTCTAAATTTAATTAAATCTGAATTATGTATGTCTCATGGTGTGTGTGTGTGTGTGTGCATGTGCATGTGTCTGTTTCCATATCTGTTTCCTCCCCAAATTCATTTCCCTCCATGTATCTGTATCCATTTCAATGCATCTTAGATGCCAAGAGAGAAGACCAATGGGAGCACTCCACTGGAAGTGATAATAACCATCAAGATGTCATCCCAATGCCAAGCAAGGGCGTCCAAGCAAAGATGTGTGTTATGCCACCAAACATGTGGTAAAGGGGAGGGTGCTCCAAGGAAACCAACCATAAGCCACCCCTAAGTGTGAACCACTACAAATGAGCTAGAGCACTCCAATATGAAACATCTACATATCATCAATATGTCAAATTAGCCTATTGCCGCCTAATACACACCATGAGTGATGTGGCAAAAATCTTCAAGCCATTGGGTGCATTCTTAGGGGCAAGTCACGAATTAAGCCTATCACTTAACACTTGACTCCTCCGTCTAGGCCATCTCCCAGTGAAGCCAAGGGGGGTGGTCCCTAATAAAAAATAACTAAGTCTAACTAAGCTAAGTACAAAAAATTAAATCTAGGAGTTTATTGATTAAAACAAAAGCAATATGGAAACAAGTTTAAACTAGCATCTCACAATATGATATTAAATTGTAAATGACCAAATGCCGAGAGATAAAGAGAAATGCTAAAAAAAAGGTTTTACAAGTTCTCTTGGTAAATTTTAAATTATTGTGGATGAGTTATTAAAGTGGGTTTATTCTTCGTTTGGATTGTTGCCACCTAATACGCACCTCAGGTAACGTGGCAAAAATCTTCAAGCCACTAGATGTGTATTAGGCAGAAACATAGCCCAACAATACTAGGGCAACCCATCAAGGGGTGACCAATGTATCATGAGCAAGTGACATGAGCGAAGAACACCAACATCACCTAGGGCGTTCTAGCTAGGAGACCTTAAACCCACATAAACACATCAATAATCATCCTGTCAAATATCCCATAGGCAATACTTCATCCAAGAGTAATTAATAACACTTTAAAACTTCGGAGACCCTAAGTTGAAGGGCCCTCGTTCAATGAATGCACAAAGTGTTAGATAACTACCTAAGTCACCTGACACGAGGACACGGGACACGAAGGACACGAAAATACGAGAGTCCGACATGGACACGGTGACCCCCAGAATCAGGACACGTAGGACACGTTTTATATACATATATATTTTTTTTTAAATATATTAAAATTTAAAAATATAGACATATAGATCCAAAAATCTTTAGAAACTAGAACATCTACAAATATTCAATAGAAATTAGAATAAAAACACATTAATGATTACACATTTGTCATTCACAAATCACGATTCACAACACATTTGTCATTCACAAATCACAATGAGACACATAGATGCATGTCAAAACCATATTTCTCATTAAGTCATCAAAATCAAAATGTATACATATATGTCGGAATGCCACTGGGCACTGGCAAATGCCAAATAGACTAAAGTCTAATAGTAAATACAAAAAGGGGTGGATCAAGATGGGAGAATCCCATATGTTAGTAGTCCTCCTCCATGCCTGAATCAACATCAACATACTCATCACTGCCCCTGCCCTGATCCTCATCCTCCTCCCCCTCCTCCTCCTCTCTGCCCATCTAACGATCTGTATCTGCTATTGTGGAGGATGACCCCTCTATACGATCACTATCATCAAAAGTGACCGGCTCTAGCACTGGATCATTAAGATCCATGTTGGCTAATGCCAACTCAGTACTGTTGTCCAAACCCATATCATCAAGAAAGACATCCCAGATCTTTGTCTTTCCCTTCACCCACTCCTCCCTCTTCCTATAAATAAGACGAAGGTTGGAATGCACATACACCATTGACTCTTCCCTGGACTGTTCAAGCTTGCTCTTCTTCACATTGTACAAGTTCCCATATGTGCTCCAATTCCTCTCACAACAAGAGGATGATGTAACTTGAGAGATGACCCTCAAGGCTAACTTCTGTAGAATAGGGGATGTTACCCCATGAGTTGCCCACCAAGCATAGGGTTTCTTACCCCCCTATCTCTAAGCACATCATAGCCTCCAAATCTCCTAGTGCCAGTGGAAAAATCTACAAAGCCCTCCTCTGCCTCCTCAAGCATGTCGCTATCCTGAAATAGCCGTCTAAGTGCTATCTTCCTCCCATGTGCAATCTCTGCATCCATGTGAGGAGGAACTCTGTGTGAGGCCCCCGATCCACCAGTGAGCCACTCCTGAGTGTAGAACTTGGGGGAGTGGACCAAGCAATGCAAAGGTGTGCAATTCTTATCCCACATGGAGATAAGAATATCCCGAATAATGGTCCATAAGTTCTCTGCTGATGTCCCATACTCCGGACACTCATTCTCCATGACAATGGACCTCATGGACTCAATCATGGAATCCCAACCCTCATAAACCTCTGTTAGGATGGGCTGGTCCGTGTCTGCAAACCGCAACAAAGAAATGATTGGCTCCATGATCTTAATGCTAAGTTCTACCGTGTCCCACCAACCATCATCTAACACCGTGTCCTTCACCTTTTGTGAAGCAGCCTGGTCCGTCTTTCTCCAAAAAGCCCAAAACTCTAAAATCACCATGGACCCAAGAACGGTTTTGACCTCCCTCAACCTCTTGAGCATGATGAATGAGGAAGCAAACCGAGCATATGCAATCTTCAGCAATGAAATATGTGTGTACTGTTTGTAGATGGTGAGGGCATTTGTGTGGTTTTGTACAAAGTTACGGATATGACATGCATCCTCAATAAGGTTGCCAATCCATGTCACATCCGAAGCAATGGCTTTCAGTGCAAAATTCAAGGAATGGACAATGCAAGGTGTCCAAAAAACTTGTAAGAGCAATAAAAGCATGTATCAATGACTCTACAACACTAACATTGCAATGACCAAATTCAAACAATGAGCAAATTAGAAATGAAAGGTGTCCAAAATGAACATACTTGTGGATATTTTGCTTCCACAATCATGCCAGCAGCATTGCAAACAAATGCATTGTCCGTGATGATTTGTACACACGAATCAACACCTACTTCTTCAATGGTTTTGATGAATAAATCACCCATAAATTGTGCATCCTTGTATTTCCCAAGAGCATCCACCGCTTTCACGAACAACGGTCCATTTTGGGAAGATACCATGAAATTGATGAGTGGATGGCGTGCGGGATCCGTCCATCCATTAGAAACAATACTCACACCGCATGAGGGCCATGTTGTTCTAATTGGCTCAAGGATTTTATCTACCTCCTTCTTTGCTTTAACCAACAATGTGGTTCTAATCTTCTCTGAACCAAGAGGCACATAACCACTTGGAGCTCGTTCCAAGATAGTTCGAACCGTCTCAAAATACAATGGTGACCGTGCAACATTGAATGAGATGAAGTTGAGGTAGAAGAAAAATGCAATGGTAAGGTCTACCTCTTCTCGCGCCTCTTGTTGGAAAATCCTATCCATTGGACCACCTGTAGATTGCCTCTTTCTTGTTTGATAAGTATCCCCACACCCATGAATGCTAGGTGGAAATGGAGTCTTGGTGCTAGAGGACTTCCTCAAAAATGGAAGAGGATCATCCTCTTTTTTCTTGCTTACTGCTGCCACCTTCCCTAAGCCAACATGATCCTCTCTTTCCATATCCCTCCTTTGGTTAACACTCACCGCTTTGCATGAAGAAATCTCACGAGAAGGAAGAGCCAACAAATAGCCCTTAACCCGAAAATATGTGTTCATGAACTCATGCTTGCAAAAATTGCATCTCCAAGACACATTGCCTCCCCCACAAAGCTTTGCCCCAGGCCCATCTTTCCTTGTCACATACTTCCACAAAGGGTATTTTTTTTCTTGGGCTTGTTGTCTTGCTAAAACAGGGTTAAATGGAGCCATAGAATGAGCTCCACTAGCAGCCGATGGAGCACTTGACGGAGGAGGAGAACCGGTTGTGCTTGGTGGAATAGGAGGGGAGGCCCTAGATGGTGCATTGATCCCTTTTCTTTGCCCCCTACCTCCTACCCTAACTGATTGAGACATTCCTTTTCTTGTGTGATGGTTGATCTTGCAATCCTCTCCATAAATCCACCGAAATGCACTTGGAATCGCTTGGAAACAATGGATAGCCTTCAAATCTCCTTCAAAACTCCTTCACCTGCACATACAACTCACTCTCAACCAATTGCTTCCTTGCAAATGACAAAAAGAAAGCCAAAAATTTGTTTTAAAGCAAACCCAAATGCCTTTTTCCGCACTTTACGTGTACTATTTTCGGGATTCGTGTCCTGTTTTCGGGACACGCTCTCATTTTGTGTCCGATTCGTTTTTTTTCGTGTCCCGAAAACGGATTCGACTGAAAGTTGAATCGGACACAAATTCAGATCGAATCGTGTCCGATTTGATCCCCAAGGGACACGAGGGGCCTCCAGGACGAATCTGATTTCTTAGATAACTACTAAGCAAAACATACTCCAAGGATACAAGAATATGAAAATTTTCTATGATAATATTTGGGTGTGCTAATTTCAATTGTTATAAATGACATGACTACCTCTAAATCGAAGTAAATCTGAATTATGTATGTCTCATGATATGTATATACATGTACATGTGTGTTTCCATATCTATTTCCTCCCCATATTTGTTTCCCTCAATGTATTTGTATCCATTTCAATGCATCTTAGGTGCCAATAGAGAAGATCAAGAGGAGCACTCCAGTAGAAGTGATGATTAACCAAGCCAAGACCATCCCAATGCCAAGCAAGGAAGTCCAAGCAAAGATGTTTGTTATGCCACCAAACATGTGCTAGAGGGGAGGGCGTTCCAAGGAAACCAACCATCAACCACCCCTAAGTGTGAACCATTCCAAATGAGCTAGAGCACTCCAATAGAAAACCTCTACATGTCATCATAATGTCAAAATAGCCCAACAATACTAGGGCACTCCATCAAGGTGTGACAGTGAACAATGTATCATGAGCAAGTGACATGAGTGAAGAGCACCAACATCACTAAGAGCGTTCTAGTTAGGAGACCTCAAACCCACATAAACACATCAATAATCATGTTGTCAAATATCCCATAGGCAATACCTCATCAAGGAGTAAGTATTAACACTTTAAAACTTACGGATACCCTAAGTTGATAGGCCCCCATTCCATGAATGCACAAAGTGTTAGATAACTGCTAAGCAAAACATGCTCCAAGCATACCAAGCATACCAATATCATCAAGAGGAGAGCAGAACAACATCAAAACATCATGGAGAGATCATATACAATGGCTACTAACACCAATATACCATGAGGATCCATCAACCAATCACCAACTATGGCATTAAATCAACAAGAACAATAACTCTATCATCAAGCACGCAATACATCCAACAGCTGCATCAACCTGTCAACAAGCACTAGTGATGAAAATCACAAGTGGAGGACCTCATACAATATGAGGGATAACAGGTTGAAATAAAAAAATTACAATGGTTGACACAATGACAAGACTAGCAAGTACATCAACAAAGAATCAATAGGACTAAGATGTGAAGTGATTCACGAAATTATAAAGGAATGAAAAAGTCTAAAGAGAATACACTTGAAAGCCAAAGCAAATGATAAAGTACAATATGCTAACTTGACCTTAGGCATATTAGATATAAGCCAACACCCAAAAGTTGAATAAGCAAACTTTGAACTGTTGAAAGAACTAAAATCATAAAGCAGTTCTTATCTCTGCCCTTCAGCTTGATACAAGGAAAACGTTATTCTAAGGATCCAAACAAAATGTTGACAATCTTAAATGACTTTGGAACATAATTTGGGTCTGTCATGAGAAATTTTTACTACAGACAATGATAATGAATATAGTGGACTCACTTTATTTATAATTTCTTATGGTACAAATGATTTCCCACAGAACTAGCTGTGCAGAAGAACATTTCAAAATTATGCACTAATTTCGTTTATAAAGGCAAGCACGTAAATACTCAAGTGTCCATGTCAGTTCAAGCAAAATTTTCTTCTTGGAAGTGAAAGGCAAGATGAAATTGGAACCTGCAAAATATTCAAAGCCTTTCTCATGTCACCACAGCTGAGCCTCACTATTGCAGACAAGCCATCCTCTGTGACATCAAGCCTAGAGCACCATCCAAAATACAAAAACAAAAATCAATTCCTAGTTAGACTTAATTAGATATATACAGACAGTGAAAATAAATCTGCCTCGTACAACAATGATAGGACTGAAACACTTGAGCTTGATTATAAAAAACATTCTATTGGTGCCAACTCCATTTTAACTGCCTTCTAAAGGCAGCAAAAACATGCAATTGTTGTAGAACCGGTTTCATAACCACATATTTGATTTTAAAATCCATTCATGTTTATGGTAAACCAATCACTGGTACAATGAATTCAATCCAAAAGTATTCTTCAAATATTTTGCAGAGCATAGGTTGACTGCACAGGTTTTAGAAAATAAAATAGTTTCGCATGTGAAAGAAATGTTCAAATGAATTTTGTTATGCAAATAAAATAGTTTCGCATGTGAAAGAAATGTTCAAATAAATTTTGTTAAGGATCTAAACATAGAGATGATTCATCAGTTTGAACATGTAGTTATCTCCTCAATTTAAAACGAGACATGGTTGTCCTTGCAATAAACATATGGTTTTATAATGAAATTAAAAAAGCCATGAAAAACCTCACCTTTCTTGACCTATGACATGCCGTAGCCGTTCCGTGACATTGGCAGGATCCAGAGGAGCAAACCGAAATCTTGTGCACCTTGATTGCAAAGCTGGAATAATCTTATTGACATAATTGCAAATGAGAGCAAACCTTGTGCTCTTGGTGTATTTCTCCATAACTGTGCTGATAAACAGAGGAATAATTAGCACCCGGGAAAATAAAAAATCCAGGCCCAAATTATTACTGGTCATACAGGAAAACTAATCTATGTATATTCCAATTGAGCCTATCTACCATTTTTCTCAAACAACAAAAGAATAAAATCTTAGCACATAAGGACATGTTTACCTCTGCGCAAGGAAAACTGAGCATCTTTTGTCATGGCATCTGCCTCATCCAATAAGACTAGCTTAACACTAGACTTTGCACTACAGCCACAAAAACAACCATATCAATTTTTTAATCACATCATGCAGGTACCTTGAACTTGACCTAAACTTTATAAACCATTATCTAAAATAGTGTCCTAACATAGACATGTGGAAAGGTGTTGTGCTGGTACAAGTTAAAGTTTGTTGCATATGAATCATTGTCATAGAGCAAATCCGAACTAAAACAAGGGAACATGGCAAAGAAATACATACATGGATGAAAGTGCTGCGATAAGTTAAAGTTTGTTGCATATCAATCATTATCATATAACAAATCCTAAATAAAACAAGGGAACATGACTAAAAACTACATACAATGACCGAAACTTATGTTTTCTCCTCTATCATCACTGTTAATAAGGACTCCGTAGATCTGCAATCCATATGAAAAGTCGTGATAGAATATGTTCATTATCGTCAAGAAGCCTAAAATCCAACAGCTATGTCCACCATCCTCAATAATGATGAGTTTAAAATGTAGCCTAGTTTGAAAGAACTGACCGTGGGGTTCTCTCTTTAACAACCACGAATATATATCTGGTCAAAAAAATTAAAGCTGAAATAGGTCAATGCCTCCAATGTTGGCTTAATAAAGAAATGTATTTACCCAAAACTGAAACTCTGAGTGCTTGCAAAATCCTGAATTTGATGGCGAACAACTTCAATTCCTCGATCATCTGAGGCATTCAACTCCAGGATCATGTTCTGGTACTGACTCCCATAAAGCTTGCGCGCTACAGCCAATACAGTGGATGTCTTCCCGGTACCAGGCGGACCGTAAAGAAGGAGATGAGGCAGCCTGTTCTCGCTCGTCAGCCTATCAACTTCACCGCTCTAACAATGTCAGCATCCTTAAACCCTGATCCCTGAATCCTGACTCAATAAACTTGCAATGCATTCATTTCTAACCCCCGAAATTGAAACTCGATGCGCACTATTCACCGCTCTGACTATTTCAGTATCCTTAAACCCCAAACACTGACACGCCGCACTTTCAACGAATACATACTTAAACCCTAAACCCTGACACACCGCACTTGGAACAAATACATCCATAAACCCCAAATTTCAAACCCTGAACACATTATCAAACATCAAATGGCCACCACTGCAATGTAGGCACCGTTAACACCAGGAACCTAAAACCTGAAATTGAATCCCGAACCTTCCCCTTGAAAACCATTAAATCCAAAACAACAAAACTTAAACATAAAATTGACCCTCAAAAGAGCCTGAAAACCAAATTCGGTAGCAAAATCTTACTTGTTTCGATGATATCTTTATGAGCTGCGACGTCTGCGAGGGATTGAGGGCGATATTTTTCGACCCATGGGCCGGTCTTTTGAATAGCATCGTTCCCAATTTTTCCTTTGCCTTTGTTAGATTTTTTAGAAGGAAATTGTTCGTCGACGTCCATCGACGTTGGTTCCTCCATTTTCCTGCGTGTTTTTTTATGAACAGGTGCAGGAGAGATCACAACTGAAGTGGCAGAGCAAGCGCAACGGGAAGGCAAAAATGGCGCCAAGTTACTTTTCGATCAGGGAGATTGATTTAATTCGTTATTTGCAAACCACGTTGTTGTAGAGGTGGAAGCGAGCGAACTTTATAGTTACTATGCAATAGAGTTATCTCTATTCTGTTCTTTAGGTAGAGTCTTGAAATTCGTTTTACCAAATAGATACTTCTATCTGAAAATGATATGGAATGGGAATGATAAACAGGGAAAAGAACATTATAAAATTATAGATTTGAGTAGATTAACAGCTAAAAGAACATTATAAAATTATAACAATTTAGATTTGAGTAGAGTAAGGGAGTGTTTCACATGTGTGTTAATCATAAAACTATATTGAGTTTGTTTGTTTGTTTGTCATCGAAATAAAAAATGTGTTATTCTATCAATCAATGTATTCTGACACATAGAAGAAAAAGATTTTCTCAAACCGAGACACAATACCACTCATGGGATATGATCATTGTCCATCGAGCCCCCATACAAAAGAGCCAAAAAAACAAATCCAAATTTTATAAGTCCAAAAACCCATACCAAGTCAAGAGCTATAATACCTTAAATCAAAAAGATATACTCCCAAAGTGACATAAAAACAGGTTGTTTACCACAAAAATACTTGTAAGCATCTTAAACTTCATCAAAAGATATTGAATATACCATAGGCCATATGACCTCCATCTCTGAATTCCTCAAAAAAAAATCCTACCATCCATGTCGCCAATGGCTTTCTTGGATAGTCTGTCCACTTCAACATCATACTCCCTATAGATATGTTGAAATGTGACATGAGTAAAAACAGATATCAACATCCTTACTCTTACCAACCAATGTTCTAATAGCAAAGTAAAGAAGAAACTCCTCTTGCCCATTCAATTATTGATTTGGAGTCCCCAACAATCTAAATAGAGTGCAATCTGCTTCTTTTTGCAAACCATAGTAGTCCCCATAATGCAAAAAGTTCCACCTTAGTATTTGTACCATTACCAACTCACATCAAAAGCTTAATCATATTAGTCCAACTAAGTTGAATGACCATTTGTGCATTGTCCATCCCTTGTTGTTCAGTCCCATCAAAGAAACCAATAGGCGTATTTTCTTCAAAAACTGGATAAGGGACTGTCCTAGAGGCCACCAAAGAGCTAACCCTATAGAATTCATTAAAATAAACAATCACTTTTATACTCACTTGAACAGCATTAGGTATGATATCCTGGAAGATAAATCTGTTTCGGGCCTTACAAACTTACCTTATAGTAAAAAAAGGTAATGCTTTATACTTTTTCTGGTTTCTAAACCAACACAACATATTGTCTTCAAACTTGAGATAGTCACGGGAATCCTAGGAGTGAAGACTTACCCAATTCAACCCATACTTCCTAGGAAAAAAAAGAGACAATTACCCAAAATATGGTCCACGTATTATGATTCACCTTTGCATAAAATACATACTCTAGGACCAATGATACCCCTCTTTTGTAGAGAATCCCATGTCAAAATCTTTTGTGAAAACATAACCATACAAAATTGTAATGTCCCCAAATTTTGAAAATAAAAATAAATAAATGTATAGGCTAGTGAAAACTACCCAAAAGGGATCATTATTACTTGTGCAGAAACACAAGTGCTACTTATACTTTCGATCTCTTTGAAATCTGCCCACTGTCTTGTTAATCTCTTATCCATTCAGTGACTATTAGTTCGTTTACTTCTTGTGTCTTAATTATGTTATTTAAGCTATTGATATATCTTAGTTATTACTGTTGGTGAATTAATGAGTTGTATAGATCATTGATTTGCTCCTGCACATGTGTACTTTGTTTATTTAATAAAAACTAACTTAACTTTTTTTATGGGAACAAAGTGATGGAGTGGCGGGACTCGTTCTCCCATGACGATCTGAGAGGTAAGGTTATTCTTCGTTATGCAGGCTTACTTAGTTCATTCGGACTAAGGTGCCTTATTTATTTACTTACAGGTTACTTTTGCGACATCAAGATTATTGGTTACTTGAAGCCATTTAGTTCCTAGTTATACTTCCAGTTCCGCCTTGCACTTTTACTACTATTTCGTTTTACGACTCAGGTAAGCCCTATGTTCGTTAATTATCTTTCTTAGTTAATTATCTAGATGCTGTGAAATTACTTAATGTCCTTACCATTATAATTATCTATCTCTTGGTTAGTTACTTACTCTTCTCTTGTTTCCATTTTGCAGGTCTGTCTTGGTTACAAGTTTGGAAACTTACGCTTGTTTTTCCTAGCGAGGGCATCATGGCATACTACGTTTGCCATGATTCCTAAGTACTACAAAACCTAGACTATGACCTAAGTGCATATACTACCTATATGAACTAGCATAAAGGGCATGTGATAACACTATAAGCTTTGATGCTAAGGGAAAACATTGCAAACACTATATCATAGTGTTAAGGACTGCGCATACCATAATGTGGGGAGACTATGGTTTGAATACCATGTCATTAGCACTAAGCCTGCGCTAACTTATGAAGGTGGCGAAACTATAGGATAGAGGGTTTAACATATGACTTGGTTGATATAACGTTGATTCCATAAACTATGGTTGGGGTTTATGGAGGCGTTAATGGCCACCAGTTGGTGCCATTAATGCCATGGGGGTTGGTGAAAACCCTTGGCAAAGGACTTGGTATTCGCTGTTTGTGCATTATGGTTTTGGCATTGTGGTTTAGCGTGGCCTCTGCGTAGTTGGAGAAGGGAGGAAACCTCCATCGATTCGCAGGTAAGCTTAGACCAGCTCTGTGTAAAATGCATTTGCTTCATTGGTTCCTTCATGGCATGGTCATGCTTCTCATGCCATCGTTGGTTTGTCTGCAAGTGAACACGAGGGCGCTCCGGGGTTTGCATAGGCTACACTTGTCGATTTAGGATTTCTTCTTCACGGCCATGGTAAGCCTACTAGCAAGATTTACTTGCCTCCTCTCGTTCTGGGCATTCCTGAGTTGGGAATCTTTACTGGGTTGGGGTTTTGATGGTACTTGTTGACTCTCCCTTCGGGGTTTAAGATGCAGCTTGATCTGGTTTTAAATGGACTCTCGTTGAGAGGTTTGGCATTTGTTTGGGCCGTGGCTGCACCATTACTTGTAATGGTGCCATAGCTCACAGCTTGCCATTTAACATTTTAATACTTTACTATTGTAAAAGGGGACTTTGTGCCTCACTGTGTAAATACACTGCGCATTGGTTTTTATATGAAGACGATAATGTATTTTGGGTATGAAATGCCTACGATTTCATTCAGCGTTTATAATGGATTATACTGTGTAAAAGAATTTGGGACTGTGCAGTTAATTTAAATGTTGCGTTTTACAATGTTGACTTACTGGGTTCGATTCGCGGCTTCCAACATGTGGAAAATTACTCTGTGTATAAATAATGTATTTTAAGTCAGGAAAGCTTCTAGAGCTTGGGGCGTTATGCTATGGGCTGCGCCATTGTAGCAATGGTGTCGTAGCCCGTTGGGTTGCCACCATATGCTCTGTGTTAACGTTAGAATGGAGACTGTGCTTTAACAGAGTATTTAGCTTTTAGTTTTGTATTGGCTCAGCGTCGGTGCAGGCCATGCCATGAATGGCATGTGCCTCTCCCAACGACTGTGATAGCTTTTAGTTGGCATTTGATATGTAAATTGTTTATTTTTAAAAGGATAGGGCTGTAACAGCAAGGGTTATGACAACCCACGATATCGTTTTGGTTTATTAGCGTGACTGTGTGATTAGATTGGAACTTGGCCGAGGCCGTAGCTAGGGTCTTTACGACCTCACTATTAGTGTATGCATTGTTTGTTTATAGAAATGTGGCATAGCTTAAAAATGTAGCCTGCATATATTAGATGTATAGCATGGGCTGTATAGAGATGGTTATGCGATTTGCTTACTGTTTGGGTATAAAAATGCTTATGGTTTTATTAATGTTATTGCCTTGAGTCTGGACATCCATAGGATTTGATGTCGCGACCTCTGTTAGCAAATTGGGTTTTAGTTATTCAATGTTTAATGTGATGCGACGGTTGTGTGTAGATTTATATGGGACCTTTAAACACTTTATGTTTTTATAAGGTATGACTGTAATAATAGGACTGTGAATTAAACATTTGGGTTATGTAAATGGATGCGATTTGGACTGTAGATTTTATATAATAAGACAGAGGTTTGATCTTGGACCACATGGATGGTCACGATGCCTTCTCTGTTTGGTTAATTATGATAATATTTATTAAATGGAATGTTATGATATTTAAATTGTTTTTAAATGATTATGTGGAGCAGACCTTAGAAGGTCTTTAATAATTTGTTTAGCTTGTTTGTTATATGAACTATGTCCTTAGTAGATCCAGTTTAAATTATAAACTTGTATTAGTTAACATAACTAATATTTTAATTAAATTCTACTGAACTAGTTTTGTCGAAATTTAGGGCAAGCCTCTGCTGACAAATGAAATATGTCAGCAGAGTATTAAATACATAGAACAAGGTAAAAACATAATACTAAGATTAAAACCTAGTTAATACAGGAACATTTATGAGAGATGCAACCTTGAACATAAACAACATATGATAAAAATTCTCCAGCCTATGATTAGTAATTTGCAGATACAAACCCTAGCAAGTTGCTAACCCTAAATCTTAACCATTAGGGTTTAGAAATTATATTGCAGCCATTACTTAACATAAACATAAATGAATCTTTAGGAAGAAAATGAAATAGGCCTTCAAGGGTTTCATACTTGGATTTGAAGCTTTGTCAATGGTTGCACCTGCACACTTAAATAACCAACATTAACAATTAAATGCAGATCTAACCTCTGTTTGATGACCAAATCACTTGGGAACTACCATGTTCCTCCCAACCATGACCCGAAACCGTTCCTGGTTCTAATCCGGATCCCCTCAAGCTGGACTCCAACATGCAAGTAGCTTAGAGCTCCTAAGGTAGGGTTTCCTAACTGGTATTCGGTTATGAATCAATCCTCTTTTCCTTATAGGAGAAAGTTCTCCAGGAAAAACACTTGAGAGCCAAAAATAGGCAGAGTAATAATTCTCTAAGATAAAATCAAAACCCCAAGCCTTTGCTTGCCTTGTGTCTTTATAGACAGACTCGTCGGTCAAAGGGGCAGTTAAATCAAGAAATCCTTGATTTCTTGATTTAACCCTTTTTAATTTACTGGGGTAATTTTCAATTCTTAGCCTAGGAACTTTTAACTAGTTCCTAGTTATTCTTTCATAGATATTCATTATTTATTAATCCTTTAATAATAAACAATAATTGGTGGAGCTTCTCTTCTTTCTTTATTCAATTATATAATTAATCGTAATTAATTCTTTATACATACTATGTATAAAATACATAGTATTAAAATACTTGTTAACAAATGTCTTCGGGCATCATGTGTCATGATCCCTAGACTTAACGACACTTCTTTATGAATGTCAAGTAGATAGATGGCTCAGGTCTACTAGGCTAGGCAACTCTAAACATCCTTGCATGTTGGATTTCCCTCGTATAACGTGGTAGTTCTTCAATACTTGATGAGAATACAGAAATTCAAAATTTCATTTAATCACTTAAAAATAAGTATGATGAGATCAATATTATTCTCGAGTCATTTTCACTCGGAGGTGATTTTAATCTTTTCAGTAACCCCTAGCGCTTACCAGAGCCCATACTCAACGCTTATAACAAGGAGTTACAAACATAGTGCGATTCCGGAGCTCTCGCTCAACACTAAATGCTAGGATGTACTTGTACGATACACCTAGGGATACAATGGCCAAAGATCCGATGTTCCAGAGCTTATGCTCAAAATTTCCAATTATATTTTCATGTGTTCTAGAGATTTATGCTCAACACAAAATGCAAGTATTCATGTGCTCCAGAGTCTTTCACTCAACACAAAACATCTCATCGATCATGTGCTTCAGGGTCCACGCCCAACACAAAACATTTCATAAATCATGTGCTTCAGGGTCCACGCCCAACACAAAACATCTCATCAATCATGTGCTTCAGGGTCCACGCCCAACACAAAACACATATATACATATATATCATCAACAATTGGCTTACGCCTAATACACAAAACAAATCATCATGTTCATGTGCAGTGGGGTCTTCAACCCATTATAAAATAAAACATCAATATAATCATCATGATCAATAGGCTCATGCCTATAAATGGTAGGTCCAAAATTTAGGATATTACAAAAACACTTAATTTTAAGAGGAATTGCCATCGGCATAAAGCTTTAGTTCATCGGCTTGAACTATCCTCCATACCCTCTTCCATAATAAGATTATAAGCCATCTTAGCACTTGCAGAACCACGCCTCTTATTAAAATTACAAATCAATTTATCATCAGAGTTGGACAAAATAACATCGACTTGATTCAACTTGATTACAAAGTTATCTCTTTCAGTCGCAATTAATCCATAAATTTAAGTCTTTGGCAGATAACCAATAAGAATCCCCAACATTCTTATTGAAAGACTAACTATCATAATAGTTATTAAATCTCATACCAATTTTGATTAACAACGCCTTAAAAAAAACACTTGGTTTTGTATAAAATCTTATTTCTTTGTTTAATTTTTTTTAAGACAAACCTCTTCCTAGATCACCATAGTTGTGATGAGTTAAAATGTTAGGAATGTCAATATTTTAGCAAATGTTTTGAAATTGCGATTCAGTGTGGGTATACAAAGGACATTATGAGAAAATTTGACTTTCATCTTCAATCCTCTTGATGTCACAAAGATGACAAGTTCTTTTGTCCCGCAACATTTTCGAAACTGTCAAACACCATGTTTCACTATGGATCTCATGAGAGTTTGTTCTTATTTTAGCAATGTTGATTTTATTCTTTACAATAGTTAAAACAAAGATGTGTTTTTTATCTTCTAAATTGTGATTGATCGCCTACTTATAATATTTTGATTTTCTCTTATCTTTTAATTATTTATCACACCACAACTTCTCCTATAGTTTAGATGTAATAATACTTTTAATATTATCAGTATTATGTAAAGTGACATCTTCCTCGACTCTTAAATGATTTAGCCAAGATGTGTCACCTTTATTCCAACCTTGATCAAGACGCAAGTGGTTTTGAGTGGAGTTTGAAGCAATTTTAAGGAAGTCTCTTGTATCCCATGTTGTTTATCTTGTTCTTGTAAATAGGTACCTAGTAATAGTCATTCTCTCAATGGGGGAGAGACTGGATTATATGATGAGGATAGGATAAGGTGTATTACCTTTCATTTTGAGATTATATGTTATAGCTTCTCCATTATCTCTATGATTCTCTACAGATGTTATAGCTTCAAACCAAAAAATGGTAAAAGACGACTAATGGGATGTCAATGGCATCCAATTATCCTTTTAAAAGATTAATTGAGTTCATTATTTGCAAATCACATTGTTGTTGACAATTAAAGATGTGAAAATGTGTATGGCATATATGATAAAATGTGTTATAAAATTATCTCTATTATGTCTAAATATGTAAAAATGTGTAAGGAATATATGATAAATAATATTATAAAATTATATTTATTGTGTATCTAACATATAAGATCAAATTCATGATAAGTCTTGGAATTGTTTCTACCATATAGATACATCTACATGAATAGAGTATGCAATGGAGTGTCTAACAAAGTATACATATGCAGAGTGAGTGTGCAACAAAATAAAACATTGTACAACTATAACAACCTACCTTTGCATGATTAGAACATACATTGGAAGTATCCAACAAAATCAAACATTATAAAACTATAATGGCCTACTTCTACTACTTGGATGGAGTGTGCAATGGCAGTGTCCAACAAAGTAAAACATTATAAAACTATAATAATCTATGGAATTGAGTGACCACATAAAGAGGAAGATTGAAAAAGACATGAGAAAGAGGAAGTGTTAGAGACAATGTCAAATAGTTACTCTCTTAGCATTTTATATCAAGAAAACAATTTAAAGTTCACGCTGAATTTTTATAAAGGTTGTAAAATATCAAGGGTGGTAAGTGCATGGGACGTCCTTGATTTCGATGGAAATCAAGAAACAAGTGATGAATGGGGTTGGGCAAAGTATCAAACAACTAGGTTAGGGCTCTAGCTTTATTTCAATGGTTAAAATTCCTAGATTCAAGATGCATCAACAACATTATGACCATTGATGACTTTGTCATCATTATAAGATTTATGAGAAAATCAATTATCCCATCTAATGGAAAAATCTTCAATCTCATCTTGAGAATACAAAAGGAATCTCATCATTTTGAAACAACATACTACTTACATCTCACAAGGGAGAGTAGTTAGCATGTGAATGGTTTTGACAACTTCTTATATCACTATGGTTATGATGAGTTAAAAGGCTAGGAAGGTTAGTATTGTAACAGATATTTTGAAAATGCGATTTAATTTGGTATATGCACGACATTATGAGAAAAAGTGATTTTCATCTTCAACCCTCTTAATGTCACAAAAATTACAAATTAATTTGTCCCACGATGTTTTGGGGATTATCCAACACCACACTTCACTATGGAGCTCATGAGAGTTTGATCTTATTTTAGCAATGTTGGTTTTCTTTTTTACGCTAGTTAAAACATAGAGATTTTTTTATCTTCTATATTATGGTTGATCACCTCTTCAGAGTATCTTAATTTTCTCTTATCCTCTAATTCTTTTTCACACCACAACTTCTCATTAAATTTAGATGTAACATTGCTTTTAATATTATCACTATTATGTAGAGGAATATCTTCCTCGACTCCCCAATTATTTAGCCAAGACTTGGCATCATTATGCTAACCTCGCTTAAGTTGGAAGTGGTTTTGACTGCAGTTTGAAGCAATCCTAGGGAGCCTCTTGTCTCCAACGTTGTTTTTTTGTTTTTCTACATTAGGTACCTATTCATAGCCATGCTCTCAGTCGGGGGAGACTAGCTTCTATGCGGAGGATAGGATAGGGTATATGTCTTTATTTTTGAGATTAAATGTTATAAAACACTTTTGGATTTGTTATATCCTTCTCCATGATTCTCTAGAGATGTTGTAACTCCAAAATAATAAAATGGTAGAGCACACCCAATAAGATATTAAAAATGGCATCAAATTATTTTTTGGGAAGATTGGTTGAGTTCGTTATTTACAAATCACATTATTGTTGACAAATAAATATTTAAAAATGTGTGTGAAATATATGATAAGTAATCTTAAATAATTATCTTTATTGTGTGTCTCGCATGTAGGATAAGATTCATAATAAGTCTTGGAATTGTTTCTATGTAGAGCATGCGGTAATAACGTCTAACTAAGTAAAACATTTTAAGACTACAACAAGTTACCCTTATATGAATAGAGATGCAGTGTGAAAATACAACAAAATAAAACATTGTAAAACTATAACAACTTACCTCTACCTCTACCTGAATAGAGTATGTAATGGGAGTATCCAATAAAGCCAAACATTATAAAACTATAACCTACTTCTACTTGAATAGATTATGCATTGGCATTGTCCAACAAAGTAAAACATTATAAGACTATAATAACTTGGAATTGAAAGAGCATGGAAAAAGCGAGATTGAAAAAGAGCACGAGATAGAGGAAGCATTGGATAAAAGGTCAAATAGTTACTCTCCTGGTATTTAGATAAAGAAAACAAAACTGGTAAGGTTCAAGGAGGTTGTAAAATATCAAAAGTAGCATGTGCAGTTAGGGTGGTGGGTCATCCTTGATCCCTATCGAAATCAAGAAACAAATTATGAATGGGGTTGGGCAAAGTATCAAACTCTAGCTTTATTTAAGGGGTTAAAATTCCTAGATTCAAGATGCACAAGGAACATTTTGACCATCGATGACCAGGCATCGTTATAAGAATTAAGACTAATGAGCAAATCAATTATCCCACTCGATAGAAAAAACACAAGTTTCATCTTGATAGGACAAAAGGAAGCTCATCGTTTTGAAACCACAAAGCACTTATATGTCTAAAGGAAGTATAATTGTCAAGTAGATGATCTTGCCAACATGGCCTCTTGTTTGGATGGTGGAGTTCTAAAAGCTGAAAGATGATATCTTTGTTCCACATTATGTAATTTATTTATGATGAATCATCCAAATGATTGCATGCCCTTTATTTCTCAATCCAAATGGCAAGGTAGAATTTATAACTAAGAGTGATAATCAATGGATATCATGTCCACGATACCTTCACACACTTCTTCCTTAATGTAGTGTGCATATTTTAATTGAATTCGTTTATGAGGTGGAATGCGGGTGGGTAAGGGAGATAGTTGTTGATTGTTCTTCTTCTTATTATTTATTTTTATTTTATTTTATTTTCTTCTAAAGACTTCTTTGTTTATGAATTACTTGTCAACTTTGTATGTGTACTCTTTCACTTCATCTTCTTAGTTTTAGTCTCTTTTGCGTGGTAAGCCTTGGCACCATTGGGTATAATTTTCTTGTTAATTGAGATTGCTTGTGTGAATTACATGTGCATTGTGATTCTATCTTGGAGTTGAAGTTTGGATGGGGGATTGTTAGTGAATTATGGTGGAAATCCTTTGCATTATGGGTTAGGTGGGGAATTAGTTTTGTGTTTCTATTCTTTGTGTTTTTGTAATTTTTTTTCCTTATAGGCTTTCTACTCCCATACATTGTGATTTCATAATTCCTTTGCCTTCTTGGTTTAGTGTTTTCATAGCTTATGATTTGCGTTTATTGGGAGAAATTTGAATTAGGTATAGTGAAGTTTGTTTGTAAAGGAGAAGTTGTTTGTGGGTTATTGTGGAGTTTTAATTTGGTAATTATAATGCAGTATAATTGGTTGAACATCGTCAATTGGCTCTAACTTGAGTGGCTGTGGGATGGAGTGTTGTCTTCCCTGCCTAGGTGATAATCCTGTAAGTAACTTGTTGAGCTCATAATGAGTATATTGTTGTAATGGATTTGAGTCTTATTGTTGACTTGGCCTTATGCCCTAAAGAACCTAGGATTTACCAATGGTGTCATCCTCAAAATGAGGGAAATGCTTGAGGATTTGCCCCAGGAAAAAAATGGTTAGACATTGGAATTTGGGCCTAGTGCATCTAGTTTCAATGGAAAATGGACAATTTGGGTAATCACTCCAACCTTAGACATTGTGTTCTCTGTGAAATTTATGATATGCATAGGATTTTATGCAAGCAATAGGACCTCGTAACTGATAGCATGAATTCGATTTTTGTTGTAACAAGTAAATTACGCGGTCAATAGGAAATACATAATGATGAGTATGTCGTGATAATGGAAACTCTACTCCAACAAAAGAAGCAAATCCAAGACCTAGAAGTTGAATGCAAGTTTGTTTCATCATTTGGTCACTATTATGAAGGGGGGTTCATTCTCTGATGCATCAAAATTCAAAATGTCAATGGCATCAATTCATGGGGAGCTTGAGGAAGAAGAATCCATCCAAAAAATGTCTGAAGATGTGGACATGGAAAATAACAAATCTCAACCTTCACTTGTTGGACAGGGTGAAGAACACAACAATTGTGTCTTTCATATAGCATGGCTTTCCTTATGTTTTGCAAAGAAGGATTGGTTCTAGGTGTCTTTTTTAGAATTTATACTAGTAGAAGCTCTTGGATATCCTTTGCAAAATGATAGTATTGTTTCTTGTCTAATAAACTCTAATATTTTGGTCAAATGTTGAACTATAGACTAAGTTGCAACTTCCTTTCTTTTATTTTTATGCAGCCTAACCGGCGTGGCTACAACCATTTTCTAATACAAAATATAGTCATTATTGTTATCTAGAAAAAAACGATAGAAATTGTAAAATTTTGTGTTGCTTAATTAATCTCCTAAATGTGCCCTTATCACAGAACCTTCTATGACATGGCATGTGTAAAGTCTGAAAGTAAGAAGGTAATTAGTCTAGAGTCAGTGGTGTGGGAAGATGTGAAGCTGGTGATTTTCTACAAAAAATGAATCAAGATTTTGTGTATTTTTACAATTATCTCTCAATGTATGCAATTAATCTCGATTTAGTTGATGTGCAAGTTGTGCATTTAACTTTGAGTTTCTTAGTTTTTATACATTTGTAAAACATGTTGTGAATTTAATTAAAATTTATTTTTTAAATCAAGTTTGTTACCTTATTTATTTGGTGAGCAAGCAAACTAGGAAGAGAACCCATGGTTTATTTGCCTCTTAAGCAAGTGCAAACATTTTAATTAGGTGTGGATCTAATATGACATGTATCTAGATTATCTAATGGAAACTACTTGGGCTCATGGAAGAGTCACATGGCAACAAAACTAAGTAGGTTTAAAGCTATCTAACATACTTGGAGATGTAAGTTTTCTCTTATGAAAACAGTTAAGGATATTCACTCCAAAATAAATCAGAACAGTATGCAAGCTAGACACACACAATATATATATTAGTAATGCACAAAATGTATGACCAAACGTGTCCTCGACAGAGAAGTTTGACTCCTCACTCATAGATTTGTGTTAAGGCTTCCATTGAGGTGGGGACAAAGGTTCATCAAAGTGCAAATAAACGATTGAAGACATCACAAGATGCAATCGATTGATCCAACAAAGGGAGATAAAAACCAATAAGGAGGACACAACAAAAGTAACAATGTCCAAAAGGTAAAGGCTTGATGAAAATATAATATCCTAACAATCCTATGAGCATAACAAGTTACATGTGATTGCAAGTTCACAGGTGATATTTCAATCCAATAGGATTTTAGTATACAAAAAAGAGGACCAAATATACCTTTAACAAAGTGCAAGGGTGTGATATAAATAGACATAAGGGTGCTTGGATAACATGAATAGCTATTGCACATGATGTGCAAGTGGTGGTTTTCTACAAAAATTGAATCATGTTTTGTGTATTTTCAGAATTGTCTCTCGACGTATGCAATTAATCTTGATTTAGTTGATGTGCAAGTTGTGCATTTAACTTCGACTTTCTTAGTGTTTATACATTTGTAAAACATATTGTGAATTTAATTTAAATTAAATTTTTGAAATCAAGTTTGTTACCTTGTTTATTTGGTGAGCAAGCAAACTAGGAAGAGAACCCATGGTTTATTTGCTTCTTAAGCAAGTGCAAACCCTTTAATTAGGCGTGGATCTAATATGACATGTATCTAGATTATATAATGGAAACTAGTTGGGCTCATGGAAGAGTCACATGGCAACAAAACTAAGTAGGTTTAAAGATACCTAACATACTTGGAGATGTAAGTTTTCTCTTATAAAAATAGTTAAGGATATTCACTCCAAAATAAATCAGAACAATATGGAAGCTAGACACACAAAATATATATATTAGTAATGCAAAAAATCTATGACCAAATGTGTCCTCAACAGAGAAGGTCACCTCCTCACTCATAGATTTGTGTTAAGGCTTCCATTGAGGTGGGGACAAAGGTTCATCAAAGTGTAATTTGACCAAAGTGAAAATAAACGATTGAAGACATCACAAGTTGCAATCGATTGATCCAACAAAGGGAGATAAAAACCAATAAGGAGGACACAACAAAAATAACAATGTCCAAAAGGTAAAGTCTTGATGAAAATATAATATCCTAACAATCCTAAGAGCATAACAAGTTACATTTGATTGCAAGTTCACGGGTGATATTTCAATCCAATAGGATTTTAGTATTCAAAAAAGAGGACCAAATATACCTTTAACAAAGTGCAAGGGTGTGATATAAATAGACATAAGGGTGCTTGGATAACATGAATAGCTATTGCACATGATGTGAAAGTGGTGGTTTTCTACAAAAATTGAATCAAGTTTTTGTGTATTTTCACAATCGTCTCTCGATGTATGCAATTAATCTCGATTTAGTTGATGTGCAAGTTGTGCATTTAACGTTGACTTTCTTAGTTTTTATACATTTGTAAAACATATTGTGAATTTAATTTAAATTTAAATTTTGAAATCAAGTTTGTTACCTTATTTATTTGGTGAGTAAGCAAACTAGGAAGAGAACCCATGGTTTATTTGCCTCTTCAGGAAGTGCAAACCCTTTGATTAGGCGTGGATCTAATATGACATGTATCTAGATTATCTAATGGAAACTACTTGGGCTCATGGAAGAGTCACATGGCAAAAAAACTAAGCAGGTTTAAAGCTACCTAACATACTTGGAGATGTAAGTTTTCTCTTATGAAAACAGTTAAGGATATTCATTCCAAAATAAATCAGAATAATATGCAAGCTAGACACACAATATATATATATATTAGTAATGCAAAAAATGTATGACCAAATGTGTCCTCGACAGAGAAGGTGACCTCCTCACTCATAGATTTGTGTTAAGGCTTCCATTGAGGTGGGGACAAAGGTTCATCAAAGTGCAATTTTACCAAAGTGCAAATAAACGATTGAAGACATCACAAGATGCAATCGATTGATCCAACAAAGGGAGATAAAAACCAATAAGGAGGACACAACAAAAATAACAATGTCCAAACAGTAAAGGCTTGATGAAAATATATAATATCCTAACAATCCTAAGAGCATAACAAGTTACATGTGATTGCAAGTTCACAGGTGATATTTCAATCCAATAGGATTTTAGTATACAAAAAAGAGGACCAAATATACCTTTAACAAAGTGCAAGGGTGTGATATAAATAGACATAACGGTGCTTGGATAACATGAATAGCTATTGCACATGATGTACAAGTGGTGGTTTTCTACAAAAAATGAATCAATATTTTGTGTATTTTCACAATTGTCTCTCGATGTATGCAATTAATCTCGATTTAGTTGATGTGCAAGTTGTGAATTTAACTTCGACTTTCTTAGTTTTTATACATTTGTAAAACGAATTGTGAATTTAATTTAAATTTATTTTTTGAAATAAAGTTTGTTTACTTATTTATTTGGTGAGCAAGCAAACTAGGAAGAGAACCCATGGTGATTTACCTCTTAAGCAAGTGCAAACCCTTTAATTAGGCGTGGATATAATATGACATGTATCTAGATTATCTAATGGAAACTACTTGGGCTCATGGAAGAGTCACATGGCAACAAAACTAAGTAGGTTTAAATCTACCTAACATACTTGGAGATGTGAGTTTTCTCTTATGAAAATAGTTAACGATATTCACTCCAAAATAAATTAGAACAATATGCAAGTTAGACACACAAAATATATATATTAGTAATGCACAAAATGTATGACCAAATGTGTCCTCGATAGAGAAGGTCGCCTCCTCACTCATAGATTTGTGTTAAGGCTTCCATTGAGGTGGGGACAAAGGTTCATCAAAGTGCAAATAAACGATTGAAGACTTCATAATATGCAATCAATTGATCCAACAAAGGGAGATAAAAACTCAATAAGGAGGACACAACAAAAATAACAATGTCCAAAAGGTAAAGGCTTGATGAAAATATAATATCCTAACAATCCTAAGGGCATAACAAGTTACATGTGATTGCAAGTTCACAGGTGATATTTCAATCCAATAGGATTTTAGTATACAAAAAAGAGGACCAAATATACCTTTAACAAAGTGCAATGGTGTGATATAAATAGACATAAGGGTGCTTGGATAACATGAATAGCTATTGCACATGATGTGCAAGTGGTGGTTTTCTACAAAAATTGAATCAAGATTTTGTGTATTTTCACAATTGTCTCTCGATGTATGCAATTAATCTTGATTTAGTTGATGTGCAAGTTGTGCATTTAACTTCGACTTTCTTAGTTTTTATACATTTGTAAAACATATTGTGAATTTAATTTAAATTTAATTTTTGAAATCAAGTTTGTTACCTTATTTATTTGGTGAGCAAGCAAACTAGGAAGAGAACCCATGGTTTATTTGCCTCTTAAGCAAGTACAAACCCTTTAATTAGGCATGGATCTAATATGACATGTATCTAGATTATCTAATGGAAACTACTTGGGCTCATGGAAGAGTCACATGGCAACAAAACTAAGTAGGTTTAAAGCTACCTAACCTACTTGGAGATGTAAGTTTTCTCTTATGAAAACAGTTAAGGATATTCAGTCCAAAATAAATCAGAACAATATGCAAGCTAGACACACAATATATATATATATATTAGTAATGCACAAAATGTATGACCAAATGTGTCCTCGACAGAGAAGGTCACCTCCTCACTCATAGATTTGTGTTAAGGCTTCCATTGAGGTGGGGACAAAGGTTCATCAAAGTGCAATTTGACCAAAGTGAAAATACACAATCGAAGACATCACAAGATGCAATCGATTGATACAACAAAGGGAGATAAAAACCAATAAGGAGGACACAACAAAAATAAAAATGTCCAAAAGGTAAAGGCTTGATGAAAATATAATATCCTAACAATCCTATGAGCATAACAAGTTACATGTGATTGCAAGTTCACAGGTGATATTTCAATCCAGTAGGATTTTAGTATACAAAAAAGAGGACCAAATATACCTTTAACAAAGTGCAAGGGTGTGATATAAATAGACATAAGGGTGCTTGGATAACATGAATAGCTATTGCACATGATGTGCAAGTGGTGGTTTTCTACAAAAAAATGAATCAATATTTTGTGTATTTTCACAATTGTCTCTCGACGTATGCAATTAATCTCAATTTAGTTGATGTGCAAGTTATGCATTTAACTTCGACTTTCTTAGTTTTTTTACATTTGTAAAACATATTGTGAATTTAATTTAAATTTATTTTTTGAAATCAAGTTTTTTACCTTATTTATTTGGTGAGCAAGAAAACTAGGAAGAGAACCCATGTTTTATTTGCCTCTTAAGGAAGTGCAAACCCTTTAATTAGGCGTGGATCTAATATGACATGTATCTAGAATATCTAATGGAAACTACTTGGGCTCATGGAAGAGTCACATGGAAACAAAACTAAGTAGGTTTAAAGCTACCTAACATACTTGGAGATGTAAGTTTTCTCTTATGAAAACAGTTAAGGATATTCACTCCAAAATAAATCATAACAATATGCTAGCTAGACACATAAAATATATATATTAGTAATGCACAAAATGTATGACCAAATGTGTCCTCGATAGAGAAGGTCACCTCCTCACTCATAGATTTGTGTTAAGGCTTCCATTGAGGTGGGGACAAAGGTTCATCAAAGTGCAATTTGTCCAAAGTGCAAATAAACGATTGAAGACATCACAAGATGCAATCGATTGATCCAACAAAGGGAGATAAAAAAACAATAAGGAGGACACAACAAAAATAACAATGTCCAAAAGGTAAAGGCCTGATGAAAATATAATATCCTAACAATCCTAAGAGCATAACAAGTTACATGTGATATTTCAATCCAATAGGATTTTAGTATACAAAAAAGAGGTACAAATATACCTTTAACAAAGTGCAAGGGTGTGATATAAATAGACATAAGGGTGCTTGGATAACATGAATAACTATTGCACATGATGTGCAAGTGGTGCTCTCTCCACAATAGTCAAACTACAAGTGTTGACCCTTTGATTTGTAGATACTCGGGTAAAACCATAGGTAAGTATAGGAAACAACATTCTTTGTTTTGTAATTACGCGCAAGCAATGGACCATAGGTACAATATAGATAGGGAAAGTCATGATTAGGGGTGTTTACTCAAATCAACCAAGCCAAATGATAATTTTGACCAAGTCAACTCCAAAATAAATATGGGCCAATCAAACTAGGGACATTTTGGAATCATTCATGGCTCTCTAACTAATCGGGGTATCATTTAATGCATAAGGCCTATAAATGATCTAGTCACCTACAAAGAGACCTAAATAGGGAAACCAAATAGTCTACTAAGGGGTAAAAAATTCAAAGTATGATCCAAGGGATCCTTTCGTGGTACCTATTATAATGATATTTAACATGCTTTATGATAAAGGCTATAAGTGGACAAAAATATCCTTTCTAGACCTTAAAAATTTGAAATTATGAAATTTCCTCTTTATGAGGAATTGATCGTTGCCTTTCTTTAGAAAAAGCATAATCGGTACCTAGATTTGGCCTTAAAGGTGTGACCTATTTGGTTGCTACATTAAGGTCTACATGCACGACAAGGGATTAAAGTGAAGAAAAGCAACGCTTAAAAGTGCACAATGAGTTAAATTGAAGTTGAATTCACATGGAAAGGACTTGTAACACATGCAATGCATGCACCTTAGAATCGTCACCAAGTTTAGACCTAATGAAAATATACAAAATATACCTACAGGGTGAATATCCAGAGGTTGAAAGGTTTGACGTCATAAGGCTGAAGATTAATAGTGTATCCAAGAATGAAGTGCCGCCATTGTTTGGAGTTTTAGTAATTGAGGCTAAGGGAAAAGGAGGGAACTCAAGTTATGGTGGAGGAGAGTATTGTGAGAAACAATCAAAAGGATTGTAAGTACTAGCTCCTTCATGTTCTATACAAATCAATTCTCTTACCCCCCCTGTTGATGTATTTGTAACTTCAGAATGTATTCACTTGTATATATTATATTGTACCTCGATGTTCCTATCGGGAGAATCATTTGTATTTCATTGTACCCCAATGTTCCTATCGGGAGAGTCATTAATATAATAAAGTCATGTAAAGTCATTGAGGTTAACCCTCCATTGTAAGTCGAGGCAATAGTCCGTGACAATTGAGTTGAGGTTAACCCTCATTGTTGATCGGGGAGCAAAGTCCCCATAGTTGTGGGGCACTAGGGTTATTAGACTCTCCTAGTGAAGTCGGCCCTGGTAAGTAATTGTCAAGTCGGAAACTAGTATAAAGAGAGAGTGATCCTCTCTATTTGTAACACACACTCACCCAACTATAGCGCATAGGTGAGAGAAGAGAAGCTCACACAAGTGAGAGAGAGAACAACTGTTGGAGATCATCTTTTTGTCTTTGGGTTTTACTGCTTCCATTGGTGCTCATTCTATCTCCGAGGAAGTTGCGGGTTTTCTCCTTTATGGTTTCCTTGAGGAAAATATTTGTGTCTATTGTCTCTTGTGATTGATTGTTGTGCATGTTATTCTCTCAGATAAGATCCTAAGATCATATTGCTTAAATGATAAAAATCTAACCTAGTATCAGAGCTAACTTGAGAAGAAGACATTGTGTAACTGTAGAAGCTAGGGCTTATTAATTTTTGGGTCTCTCTCCACAGATCATTAGCAAAAGGAGGCTAGGATAACTCTCCATTGAAGGGCACATCTTTCTGTCGAAGCAGAATTTGATTCCGAGCATTTTTAGTTTTTGACCTACCATTGCAGTGGCAATGAGGGATTTTCACAGAAGTGGAATTTTTGAGCGAGCCTAGCATAGGATTGCTAGCCTCCTCAAAATATTGAAATTTAGAGACCAAGGTTGAAATTTTTGGTTGGGTAAAACTCCGGGAAAGTCAAAACCTAATTTGACCCTGGACCTGAAAAACCCTAAAATACTAAAACTGGTAGTTTTGGTACATTCGCTATATCTCGAGATTGGGGAAGGATCATAAGCCGAAATTTTTACAGGCCAAAGAAAAGTTCATTCTGAACACTATACAAAAATATTAGCCTCAGATTCACTATATTCTAGGAGATATGATTCCTCCAAATCAGGGTTCCAGCCTCTTCCAGGATTGATCCCTAAACAGGAAACCTACAGAGAATTGCTATATCTCGAGCTTCGAAGGTTGAAATTAAATTTGACAAGATGTTCCAGATAGGGCAAGAACTTTTCTTTCTATGGTAAATGTTTTAGAACCTGATGATGAAGCAGTGACACATGGCAGTCTATACAAGTTCGCTATGTTGAATAGTCCTGAAAGAAGTCACCTTGGGAAACCTGTCATAAGTCCCAATTGGTGAAACCAATTCTACTCAAACCCATGGTGTTGGAAAGAGGACAGATGAGGCTACCTCCATATAAAATTTTAGACACATAGGAGCATCAATTTCAGAGATACCACAGAAACAATATCAGGAATTTCTGCAGAACAAATTAGAAAACTAGGGCTTCCTGTTCCAGGAGCTTCCCTCCAATGATTTCAGAAAAGGAATACATTGTACAGCTCGCCTTGAAGAGGCCCATCTTGCTACCCAATCATATCTACAAGATTCTAAGTTTTTAAAATTAGGGTTTCTCTGATAAACCCTAGATTAGCCAGCTCCAAAACTAGGACAGACACCTCAAATCGGTAAGATCTAAATCTTTTGTATTTCCATTTGAGGTTCTCAATTAAAATCTCTCATCACACCAAGTTTGATGAATAGCTTGAAGGAGCTGAAAAATTCTGAGCATGGAAGTATAGGATCTCATTGGTTCTTGAATAAAATGAATTAGATACCTACATAAGTGGAGAGGTTCCAGTTTTAGAGGGAGATGAGGCTAGAGCCTTACACAAGAAGAACTTGGTTAAGGCCAAGAGGATCACCTTATACCACATGTGTCTTCCCTAAAGACACCTAAAGAGATGTTTGATTCCTTGAACAAGATATTTTTAAGAGAATAATATAAATCAGAAGAAGTATAAGAACTCCGTGATCCTTGAAGAAATTGACTTGGATCAGTATTTCAGTAAGAAATGTCTAGGAGCCAGAGGGAGATGAGGCCAAGGATAGAGCCAAGAGAATCATTACATATTCTATTAAAGATCATCTCATCCCTCATGTATCATCCTTGAAGACACCAAAAGGAAGTGTTTGATGCTATGACAAAGCAATCCAAGAAGAATAAGATATGGTTATAACCACCTTGAATGGCCTCCAAGGATCATGGGGTTTATTCATTCGAGGAATGTGTGCAAGAGGGAAGTGATTACCTTCAACAGACTCTGGGAAGAGTGTACATAAGAATAAGCTCGACTCATAATGAGAGAAGAGAAAATGGGAGCAACTGAAGATCAAGATCTCACCATCCAAAGAGGATCCCTCAAGCGATGAGGAATACAAAGGACTCAACTCTTGAAAAACCTCTTATCCATCTTAGATTTGGATAAGAAATGATGTTGTTATGAATGGAGAAGGCGATGAAGCTGAAGGCTCAAGGAGTCTACCCACGAAACGAATAAAGAGAAGTATTCAATTGTCATTTCATGATATTATTTGGTTATGCATTTATTTATATTCAGTTGATGTATTATGCATGTTTGCGTTAATAACAGTATACTACTAATATGCATGTGATGGGTAAGTATCCCATGGTGCTATACAACTATCCATTGCTACTTATCTAGAATGAAACCTCTTTGTTGACATATTGGATTAGTGCACAATCTCAATGATGTCATGGTAGAGATGGAAGGCATCTAGAAAGTTTCAGCGCGATATGGATGAATGTTGTATTGGCTAAAATAGTTGCATGATTATATCTTTATGCATAAGAATTTTCCACTATGAATATGCCTTATGAAATGTTTCTAACCATATAACTAATGCATTTGACTTGTAGGAAAGATCGCGTACAATCTCCTACAAGAAAATAAGGATGAGACTTGTTCCAAAGAACAAGTGACGAGAGTTCGAGAAATAATACAAGATGAAGAATAATATGACGATACCTTCAAAGAAAGAAAGAGGTCTCAGACACAGTGCAGTTATGTGACACTGTTGAGTGACATCATTGATGCAGAACCTTCCAGCTATGAAGAAGTAGCCAAGAAGAAAGGGAAGGAGAGTACCAGTTCAAGAAGAATGATGTCTAGGATGCGGTATCGAGACCTGAAGGGAAGAACGTAGTGTCTTCCATATGGATCTACAAGATCCAACATGCAGTAGATGGCAACATTGTGGGATACAAGGCAATATTCGTAGCACGAGGCTTCTCACAAAAAGAAGGCATAGACTACGAAGATACATTTGCTGCCACTGGGAGTTGAGACACATGACAGGAAGACTCATGTGTGGAAATTAAAGAAGGCCTTGTACGAGATCATAAGGCACCCATGGGATAACACATACATGAGGAGCTTGAAGATCATATAGAGTGATGAAGTGTTAGAAAAATAGGACCGCAGAGCAATAACAATTATACAGTTAAATCAATAAACAAGATGCAAAAACACATTAAACATTACAAAGAGACACAGATATAACTTGGTTCACCCAAACTATAGGCTACGTCCACAAACAAATTTGCCAGTCCTTTTATTTCAGTCCAGAAAGAGGAAGGGATATGCCCTGCAGCAAAACCGCTACACTTCCTCTTCACGCTCTCACAGTCTCTCTTCTAGCACAATACAATGCCCACATCCAGTACCATACAATACTCACATCCAGTACCATACAATACTCACATCCAGTACACTACAGTACTCAGTACAATTCACAATGGAGCCTCCTCAAGCCTTATAAAGGCTTAATCACATGCAATACCATGGGCTACAACAAACCATGTGCCCAAACCATGTGCTAGACCTAACCACCTTTGACTCAATCCCGAGTCAAGGTTAACACATGCAAAACTATGGGACAATGCCATGGGATACAACAAACCATGTGCTAGACCTAACCACCTTTGACTCGATCTCAAGTCAAGGTTAACCCTAACAATCCCCCCTTTAAACTTGACTTGGAGTAATCACCAACTCCCCTCAAGTATTTACCGAGGAATCTTACATACACCCCCCTATCACCTAGGTCTATCTCCCGACTTTACCGGTGAGTTACCAGGGGTATGCATGCCTTACTAGGTCTTACAGCCATATGCCCATTTACATGCAAACCGCTCCATTACATTTTTTCATGTGCCTTCATGGTGACTAATCACAGCAACTCTTCCACTGCTGCACTTGCTGGACCTTGGACTTGGAAAATTTCTTCTTTTCACCTTCATGCTTTAAGGCCAACAGAAACCGAGCAGGAACTCAGTTTCTCTCTGGTTACTCCCTTTGTCAACATGTTTGCAGGATTCTAGCTAGTGTGAATCTTTTCCAGTTTTAATAGTTCTTTATCTAGAACAGATCTTATGAAGTGGTACTTGAGTTCTATATGTTTAGTCCTTGAATGAAAGACTGAGTTCTTTGCAAGATGAATGGCACTCTGGCTGTCACTGTACAGCCTACTATTCTCCTGTTTCTTACGCAATTCTTCCATGAACCTCTGCAACCAAATCATCTCCTTACTGGCCTCTGTAGCAGCAACATACTCTGCTTCCGTTGTTGAAAGTGCAACAACCTGTTGCAGTTTTGAAATCCAACTTACTAATGTTCCACCTACAGTGAACACATACCCTGTGG
>LPNX010171491.1:108928-262765 GCA_001517045.1 Pseudotsuga menziesii
ACCGTGATTTCCTGGGCTCCTTCCTCTCTCTTTTTGTCTCCCTCTACTCTCCATGGTGAACGCATTACCTGATGTCTCACCTGTGCTTTTCCTTCGCATTTCCTCGCTAAGAATAATACTAACAACATCATCAAACTTAAGAGTGCTTGAACTAGGGACATAGTTACTTACAACCATGACCAAGCTATTCCAACTTTCTGGCAATGAGCACAAGATTAGAAGAGCCCTAACCTCATCATCAAAGTTCACTTTTACAGAACTTAACTGACTGGTAAGTGTATTAAACTCATTTAAATGGTCAGCAACAAATCCACTTTCCGACATCTGCATATTAAATAAACGCTTCATTAAAAATACCTTGTTAGAAGCCGAGGGTTTTTCGTAGAGCTTACTCAATGCACTCATCACACCCTCTGTTGTTATTTCTTTCGAAATATTGAAGGCCACTGACGAAGCCAGGCACAGCCGTATTGTTCCTAGTGTCTTTCTATCAAGAACCTCCCATTCTTCATCTTTCATAGTCGCTGGCTGTTTTGCTTTTTCGCCCAACAGCAGGTACAGATCTTTCTGGTACAGATAGTCCTCCATTTGCATCTTCCATAACTAATAGTTTTGGCCGTTAAATTTATCGACCCTAAACTTTCCTTCTTCCGCCATTGCTCCCACTCGAACCAGGAACCCTTCTTTCCTGCGAGTTTACAAACCAAATAGACCTTTTGGCTCTGATACCAATTGTTAGAAAAATAGGACCGCGGAGCAATAACAATTATATAGTTAAATCAATAAACAAGATGCAAAAACACATTAAACATTAGAGAGAGACACAGATATAACGTGGTTCACCCAAATGATGGGCTACGTCCACAAACAAATTTGCCAGTCCTTTTATTTCAGTCCAGAAAGATGAAGGGATACGCCCTGCAGCACAACCGTTGCACTTCCTCTTCACGCTCTCACAGTCTCTCTTCCAGCACAATACAATGCCCACATCCAGTACCATACAGTACTCACATCCAGTACCATACAGTACTCACATCCAGTACACTACAGTACCCAGTACAATTCACAATGGAGCCTCCTCAAGCCTTATAAAGGCTTAATCACATGCAATACCATGGGACAATACCATGGGCTACAACAAACCATGTGCCCAAACCATGTGCTAGACCTAACCACCTTTGACTCAATCCCGAGACAAGGTTAACACATGCAAAACTATGGGACAATACCATGGGATACAACAAACCATGTGCCCAAACCATGTGCTAGACCTAACCACCTTTGACTCAATCTCAAGTCATGGTTAACCCTAACATGAAGATCTTAACCTTTGCTACAAGGTTGAAGATTAAAGCCTATAGAGGCTGACAAGCTCACAGATGGGTGCAAGAAGAACTTTTAAAAAGGTTCAAGATAGAGGATCTTGGTATCCAGTGACCCTAGATGGATACATAGAATATTAGTTGCAGACGAAGCTACTTGTCACTCTAGTACAAAATGTTTCAATCCATAGAGTACGAAAGGAAGAGGGAGAATGATGCTTTGCCTCAGAGGGAGTGATTGCAGAAGATCCTGAGGTTCGTCATGGTACGACATGATGGACAGTTTACTGATGGATCTAGGATTTACTGAGAGTAAAGCAGAGTCCAACCTTTGCTTCAAGGTTGAAGGTGGAAGACCAATGATGCTCCTGTTATGCTCCTGTGATGCTCCTGTTATATGTCGATGACCTGTTCCTGACAGGAAAAGAGGAACTCATTAAAGATGCAAGGAGGAGACTTATTGCCAAGTTCGAGATGAAGGACTTGGGTATTCGCATTACTTTCTAGGCATGGAGGTGTGGTAGAATGCATATGGAATCTCCCTGAGACAGGGAAGTATGTAGTGGAGATCTTGAAGAGGTTCGGGATGATGGACTGCAAGGCCATGGCCACACCTATGGCATCGAACCTAAAGCTATTGAGTGATACTTCATCATAGATGTTTGATGCCACGATGTATCGTCAAATGATTTGTTCCTTGATGTACATGATGAATACAAGACCAAATATTTGTTGTGAACACATCGAGATATGTTCACTTGATTGCTACAAAGCATATTCTGAGGTACCTAAAGGGTACAGTTGATTATGGGCTCAAGTATGAGGCGAATCAGAAGATTAACTTGGAGGGTTATGTGGATTCGGATTGGGATGGCAGTGCCATTGATAGGAAGAGAACTTCGTGGTGTTGCTTTCGTGTGGGATCAGGTGTGATCTCTTGGTTTAGCAGGAAGCAGTCCTGTGTGGCACTGAGTACAACTAAAGCAGAGTATGTCGCAGCTTGTTCGACTAGTTGTGAGGCAGTGTGGCTGAGGAAGCTACTATCTGATTTGTTTGATCTCCAAATGGATGCTACTTGTATATATTGCGACAACCAGAGTTGTGTGAAGTTGTCAGAGAACCCGATGTTCCATGACAATTCGAAGCATATTGAGATCAAATATCACTATATCAGGGATATGGTGCAGAGAGGAGCAGTGAAGCTCCAGTATGTTGCGACGGATGAGTAGATAGCTGATGTGTTGACCAAGCATTAGCCAGAGTGAAGTTTGAGTACTTCAGGGATAAGCTCGGTGTTCTCTAGATCGAGGTGCCTTCCAAGGGGAAGTGATGAGTTCGTGAGCCCTTCTAACATGGTGGTAGGCGGGGCCTCCCATGAGTCCCTGGGCCCTTTTGACTTTCTTCTTTAAACTTCTGTTGATTATTATGCATGTTGAATCCAGGGAAAGGTAGTAATAATTGATTTTTTTGTCTATGTAGATAAACCTAACCCATTCACAAGGGAAAGAGCACCTATCAAGTTGTTTTACTTGATTATTTACACTTTATAAACCTTATTATATCCATCCCTACATCAACGATTAGTTTTAAAAAGTTTGAGATAAATCTAAGTAGTTTTCCTCATCATTTGGGTCAATTTTTTCTCTCTCAAACTGCCTGGTCACACATATTTGTCCAACAGGAGTGACCAGTCGCACCTATTTGGCCTAAAGTAGCAACCAAGCCTGCTTGGTCACCCGTTTTGGGCCAATAGTAGCAACCAACAAGCCTAGAGGTGATCTTTTGCACTTATTATATGAGTTTTTTTGTTTTGTTTTTTTCCTCTACCTATTTGTCTTGCACTTAGACATAGCACTCAAGAGATGATGAAGGTACTTTTTCATTGCTTGCATGTTGGATTCCTTGAAAGATTAGGTTGTGTAGGCTATTTTCCCAAAATTATTTGGTTTAGTTGCATGGATGAGTTATAATTTATAAAATAAACTACATGGGCTCAAATTATTAAGGGATCTTGTTTAAAATCACTTTATTTTGCATGCATTACAATTTAACACACAAAAAGATCAAAATACTTGTTTTTCCTATCTTAAACTTTTTGTAGTTATTTCCAAAGGAAAATGTTTGTTTTGTAGTGGTTGCATGACTTGATTATTTCTTAACCACTATAAAGATTTATTAGTTGAGTTTGGGAAATATATTTACAAAGAGTTTTTCATTTTGAAATATTTTTTAGGAAGACCTAATCTTGTAGTACCTTTCTCTGTGATTGTTTTCTCATCAAAAGGAAGCTTAGAAAAGTGTAGTGATTGCATATGTTTTAAAAAAATCTTAATCAATCACGAAGAGATTATCATGCGTTGAGCATTGCATGCCTTTTTTCCTTTTGTGTTAGATGAACAAAAGGAAAAAGAACCTCTCTTATCTCCCATAGATTATACATCATCTATTGAAAGGAAATATTTGTATTAATATTTGACATATTGCATTGTTTTATTTGTCATCGTTGAGTCAAAAAAATCATAACCCAAAGTTTCACACCATACCTTTGAGATTAAACAACCAACACTAAAACAAACGTTTAATTAAAATCACTCATACTTCATTTTATTACAAATACACATTACACTAAGTTTAAAGTCTTTGTTTAGGATTGAAGAGTAAACATCCCCAAGGTCGTTAAAACATAAAATTAGGAACTTGACTAAAGAGAGCAAATCCATTAGTAGCAAACAACATTTGCGGGGAAATCACATCTAACACATGTGTCAAGCACTATGATTAAGTTAAGCATGTGAGGTATATATCCCTTCTTCACTTGCTTGGTGGGATTAACACATGTACAATGGTTTTTGTTAAGTGGCAAGTCCTCGAGGTGACACCACTTTTCAAATGCTTCAAGTTGAGGACTTAAGTCCCGCATTCCTTTCCCATATGCCTAGTCTTGATCTACAATGACTCCCATCATCCACTGATTGTGAAGTGGCAACCTTAGTTGCTATTCCTATGACATCACATGAGCAACTGCAAGTATGAAATCATTTCGATACCTTAGACAAACATCTAATCTCTGTTTCATCTCCTTTGGAGGATATTCACCGAAGCTGAGTACATTCACCTCTATTGATTGTGGCATGAATATTATCATAAAAATTTCATTCTCACCTTTGTCAAGTGGTTATTAAGACTTTCTAACCATCATCAATAATTTTTGTGGAAGGCCCCCTTTACTAAGCTTTTCACTAATTGGAGCGAGGCCTTAACCAACTTACCTCATTTTTTGGGAGAGTGGGTTGCTTATTGAATCTTGAAGTTCTTTTGTTGTCATGTGCTTATTATGATACATTGTGTCTAGCTAACCCTAAGATTTATTGTTTAAATTTTATTGTGTTTATTATTAAAACAAGAACTTACAACATTTCAAAGTGATTGACCTACCAACATATCATTTGAGGCAGAAAAGAGGTGAATCATTGAAACTTAAAGGCCCCGCTACTTCGCAGAGACACTTATACACACTGGAAACAATTTACAGTGACACAAAGGATGAAATATTCAAATATCTTGATAGCCATATTGGAGAAATCACTTATTGCTCATAATTTGATCAAGATCCTTCACAAAAAACACTTAATTCCACATTCAATAAATACAATTGATGAGCTTACTCCACCTAAAATCAATGACAATGAGACCTCAACACTTGTCAACATTAATCCACCTTTAACATATCCCAATGGTCCAATTGTACTTGTTGTGGTGAGACATTTGTTGATCTATATTCCTTTTTCGTTGACTTACGACGCATGCAACACAACATGTCAAATATTAATGCATCATCATAGGCCCAAGGGTCTAGTTCCACAATGCATCATATGGATACCAAGGGAACTCATGCCTCCACCACCACTTGCACACATCAAAATCCAGACGCTCATCCTTATGGGGTGTCATCAAGAACTAGTGTGTCATTCCCACTACCCGATGTTCTCGCTATTAGCATGGACGTGGCAAGAATTTTAGTGCCCNTCGGGTCCTAATCCCAGAAGCATGCTGACTTTATCTTCATGTATCCCTGTTAGTGGGTATGCTTTACCAAAGATGAGATTTTCGCTATGGTTGGGTTGGTCCATCCAACACTAGCTACATGGAAGGAAGTTACAATAGCCCTCAAATCATTCCTAATTTTTGGCATGTTCCTGTTTATGTAGGAGACCATTCATCGTGGAACATTAATGTTCCTAGTGGAAACTATGTGTCATGGAATAATAATGTTCCATAGACTTATCCTCCACCTTGGGATGGTAACATTCCATGGGGTAATCCTCCACTACCAATTGGTTTTGTGCTTGGGGACAATCCTCCTCCTTCAAGTGGTAATATGTTGGGAGGCACTGCTCCACCCATTAATATTTCTTCATTATTGAGTGGTTTTTTCTTGATAGTAATCGAAATCCTTGGGGAATGCCTCATATGTGGGGCATACTCCTTGGAATTACCATCAATTCCAGGGATAAAACCCTACTTCATGGGGATATCAAGCTCTACACATGAGCAACATGATTGCAATAGCTCAAATGAAATCACCATTTTTTCACTTTGAACTTAAGTGTTTATCCCAACTAACTAATGATCCCATTTTGCATAATAATGGGTGGACTATAATTCCGACTAAACTCCCATTTGACCTGCCAAGTTTGATAGACAACCAGGAGAAGATCTATCTACACACATGATGAATTTTCATCTATTGTGTTCCTCTAACTCCTTGGTTGATGATAGTATTTGGTTGAGGCTATTTTAGCGTGCCCTCATGGGCAATGCTGTCAAATGGTATATTGAGCTCCCTCACAACACTTATACATATTTATCATCTTTTTCCATGGTTTCCCTTACACATTTTCGGTGACCTATCCACTGTGAGATGGTAACAAAACTTTTGACCTTTCTCCAACAAATCACCATTACCCACATTTATAATTATATTCATGAATGGAGAAGGTGTCATCAACTCATCAAATCATATATCCTTGATGAATTCTTAGCAAACTAGTTTGTGAAATTGTTGTTTCCTACTCTTGTAAAAAATGTGGCTATGTCAGGTGCCCTTACCCAAGAACATCTCGTTAAACTGCTCAACTAATGGACTCGATCTATTCTCAATATAGCACACTTTATGATCTTATCCCTCATTTTGCATACCCTATGAAGGACCCATCTAGGCCACCCCCAATACCACATGTTGATGGTGTGATAGATTTTGTTACCATGCTTGATTAGGTAACTTACCAGAAGGGACACAACTATTCAAAAATCCAATCCCACATTTGGAAAACCATCGCAACAAACCTTAGCTCATACCCAAACATCTGAGGTCCTCATAGTCCATGGCACAAACCAAAAAGGAAAGAAGAAGAAATATTAAGAAGCCTTTGCATGCATGCTTACCTACTTGGGACTTAGTTCCATCAATTGACAAGGTTAATTATCCAATGGGACATTGGACCCTATTCTCCCACTATTTATTCAAGTGAATGTTCCAACATATGTTCTCTCTAAGATGATATTATTCCAGTAGCTATGATGAATGTTGACATTCCTTTGGATATTTCCAATGATCATCTCTCTAAATTGGACCTAGTTGAACTCAAACCCAACATTGATTTACATTTTGAGTTTGATCTCACTGTTTGAAAATCCTCGTACAGTGGTATTTTTTAGTTTTTCGAGTTTGTCATTAAGTTGCAATTCAGTATTCCTGACGAGTCTAATTCTTTTAGCATATATTTAGAGTCCTATGACGGCGAGTATGTTCTTGTAGACTATGTTATTGATTCTAGATTTGATATTTCTCATGAGTTTGATCTTATTGATTATAGGTCCTTGGGCCTTGCCATTTGTTAGTCTTTGTTGGTAGACTTTGCCTTGGTACCAAATATTGTGGAAGATATCGATGTTGAATATACCCTCATCAAAGTAACTCATGTCAAAAATTTCATTTTCAATTTTATGGATATGATCATAGTATTGTTATTTCTTGGATATGGGATTTTGAGTTGGATTTCTGGTTTCTTAGGGATCATGCTTTGTATGTTTTTTTTTCCCGTCAGAAAAAAAGACGATTTTTATTAATCAAGTAGCTTCATACAATACCGTATGCCATCTGTTCCTGGAGCTTTACAAAACTGTATTACAGCTTTACATAATGCTTTACATTGATTCTAATGTTCTTTCTTCTCCCTTCCGGGATTTGATGCGTCCAGGCCTTTGATGCTAGCCTTGGTTTTGCTGGTCAAAAAGATAAAAAAAAATCATAAAGGTGCAGTTATACAAAAAAGGTTGTGTAGTGCATCTTTTAGGACTTTGCTGATTCATCCTTTGAGCCCATTTTAGTCAGCTCCCTTCTGAAACTGCTGTGTGAATCTCAGCAAAAGAACTTTTTCAGAATAGTAATTTTTAGTTTGATAAATGAAGGAAAGGCCTGTGTGGGTATGCTGTGGCCTCCGAGTCCTTTACTTCCAAAATTTTCCAATGCCCTTGTTGCAAATTTAGTCCTGCCTTGGAGAGTTTATTCGCTTCCTCATTGTGCTCCCTGTAAACATGCTTAAAGGAAATTGATTCAAAGAAAGAAAGTGATCTGCATGTCTCTTCATATAAAAAATCTAAAGAAGCCTTTCTACATTTATGAGTCTTGTTTAGCCAATTTATTACCACCATTGAATCACCATAAACTTGTAAGTTCCTACAGTTTCTCTCAATTGCGAAACATAGGAGTAGTTTCAGGGTCATAAGTTTGGCAAAATTGTTTGTTCCAGCTCCCAACCCCAAGGATATTTTGAAATAATGGTTTTGGTTGAGGAAAAGGCAAGCTCATCCCCCACAAATCAGGTTTTTGGAAGCTCCATCGAAGAAAGACCATGGGGTGTTTTTGTTTATTTGCTCCGGAACAATGTTTCTCAGAGGAGGTGTGTTCCTTTCTTGGGGGAAGTATGATATGATATCCAAACCTTTTCTGGCAACCTCTTCTGGCGAGCTAGCTTTTTCAAGAAAGATGGCCCTGTTTCGATCCAACCAAATGCCCCAAATGTGAATAAGTGGAAGTGCTGTGAGCTGAGATGTTTGGGATGAGGAGGACCAAGCCTTCCATGCTTCTTCCACTGTATTACCTTCCCAAGAGAAAGTTGAAGAAGTGAAAGACTTTGAGTGTGCCCATACCTGTTTGGAAAAAACACAGTGAAGGAAAAGGTGATTTGAGTTTTCCTCGTCGTCCTTGTAGAGACTGCACCATCCAGGACCTACAATATGCCTTTTCTAAAGGTGCTCCCAAGTTGGGATTTTGTTTGCATGTACACACCATGAGAAGATTTTTTCCTTTAGCAGGCATTTGTACTTCCAAATCCCCTTTTGCCACCATTTTTTATTTTCAAGGAAAGATTGTGAGCAGAGTTGATGATATCCAATCTTTGGGGTGTAATTTCCAAGCTGTGCTTTCTCCCAAATCAGCTCGTCATCTCTGTTTGTAATCCTGATGTGGGAAGATTGTAAAGCAAGTAAGTATTGATCCCACTAGGATGCCCATTGCTCTGGCAGCTCCAAGTCTTGATTCTTCTGCCATCCTTGATGCCAAATGTTCATTGAGGTCGGGTCTGTTATTTGGTTGATGTGAAAAAACCCTTTTTGATGAATTATCTGAATTAATGGTTGAGGAAGAATGTGGTTTTGAGCGCTCCCTATCCATGGGTCTGCTCCTATTCTAACTTTTGTGCCATCCCCTACTTTCCAGACCAATCCTTCTGCTATAAGAGAGAAATATTTGCATAAGGATTTCCATATGATGGATCCACTTTTATGCTTCTTGAATGCAAAATCTCTGATCCAATCCATAACTGTGTTTGGGGTGATGTATTTATGAATAATAATTTATGTGCATAGACTTTGTGTTTTTATGAGCCTCCGACCTAATTTTGCAGCCAAAGCTTTTGCAAAGAAGGCATTGTTTTTTATGCCCCAACCTCCCAAAGCTTTGGGTCTTGCAATTTGATCTCATTTTACCCATGGGAGGACCTTTTGGTCCTTCTTCCCAGTCCATAGAAAATATGAGCATATTCTTCTGGATTTTATCAAGATTGATTTTGGAATCCATGCCAATGCCATCCAGTATACTGGAATTGCTTCCAGAACTAATTTGATCAGAACTAATTTGATCAGAACTAATATGCTTGCTCTTGAGAGCCACCTATTGCACCAGCTGTTTATTTAGGACTCCAGTTTTCTAAGCAGCTAGTTCCAATCCTATTTTCTGTAGAAATTTGGTTTGAGTATGAATCCAAGGTATTTTAATCCATCATCCAAGGGTAGCTGTTGATAAGGGAAAAGAGCCTGAAAAGATATCTGCAAATCCTCTTCTAGGTTTATTGCTGTAAAGGAGGATTTCTGCAGGTTTATTCGCATTCTTGTGTCTTTGCAGAAAAAGAGTTAGTATTTCAGAAAGTCTTTCTGCCTCTCTTTTAGAGTCCTTACAGAAAATGAGAATATCATCCACAAAAAGTAGATGTGTAATGCTCGTATTTGTAGAAAGTCTAAGACCTTCAAATATTCCCCTTCCTTTCGCATCAAGAATAGCTCTACTCAGCCCTTCTGCAACTAGAAGGAAGAGCAGAGGGAATAATGGGAAGCCTTGTCTCAGACCCCTTTTTGCATGAAAGAGAGGGGAGGCTGCACCATTTATGAGGACTGCAAAAGAGGCTGTTGTTATGCAGGCACAAATCCATTTTATGAAGGGGTAATTGAAACCCAGATGGGTGAGGAGCAGCCTGAGGTAGAGCTAACTTACTCTATCGAAAGCCTTTGAGAGATCTATTTTTAGAATTGTCCCCGTTGCTTTTTTTGTTTTTGGACTGTGAAGACCCTCCTGTGCAACCCCTATAGCTTCATGGATTTGTCTGTCCCCCAGAAAACCAAATTGTTCTTTGGAAATGATCTTTGACAGCACCTTTATGAATCTTTGAGGAATAATCTTTGTGACCACCTTGTAGGTTATATTGCACAGTGATATAGGCCTGTGGTCCTCCAAGCTTTCTGGGGAATCCTTTTTTGGAATTAGGGTTAAGAAGGTTGAGTTCAGAGGAGGATGAAGGACACCATTCTTTCTAGTTTCCTCCACCAGGCGTAATAAGTCAGGACCTATGGAGTCATAGCCAGCTAAAAAAAATTCTATTGTCCACACATCTGGGCCTAGACTCTTTTCTTTTTGAAAGCTGTGTAGGGTTTCTCTTAACTCCTCCTCCGAGACTTCCTCCATAAGCTCCTTGTTGTCTTCCTCACTGATACTTGTAGGGAAGTACTGAGAAATTCAGATTACTTCAGCTATAGTTGTTTGTTGATCTTCTTTAAAAATATTTTCAAAGTATTTCTTCCCTATCTCAGCTAGGTCTTCAAAAGTGTTTACTGTCTCATCATTTTCATTTTTTAACTCCCAAATAGTGTTTTGTTGTTTCCTCCCTTTTGCGAAGGCCTGAAAGAATTTTGTGTTATCATCTCCACATTCCATCTGGATTGCTCTGCTTTTTAATCTTAGGACCTCCTGTCTTTCCAAAAGAAATTTGGTTATTGAAGCTTCTAGAGAAAAGAGTTTCTCTCTTTCCTCCTGTGTGAGAAAGCCCCTCCCTTTTTTATTCTGGAGCTCCTTTAGATCCTTCTCAATTTGGATGATTTGTTGATCATCTTGTAGCTTCTTGTTTGCTGCCCGGTCCTTGAGGAGTTTTTTTTAATTTTGAGCAGGTTTTGGGAGAAATGTATGGCAGCCCTAGAACCATTTCCTTCTTGATAGGGAGTCCAATTTGAAAGTATGAGTTGCACTACTTCGTCATTTTTGAGCCAAGATGAACAGAGCTTGAAAGGGCTTGTCGGCTTTCTTGGTTGTTTTCGAATTTCCAAGCAAATGGGTAGATGATCTGAGTCTGCCCTTGAATCCACCCATTGCTTGAACATGAAATCCTCCTCCAATAAATCTTTTGATATCAAGAATCTGTCCAGGCGCTTTGCTATTCTCTCTTCTCCTATTCTTCTGTTTGTCCAGGTTGGTTTTAAAGGCTGTGGCTCAAGATCTAACAATTTGGAGTCCATCAGGAGGTTGCGAAAGTAAGGAGCTGATGGATCTATTTGTGCTTGTGTTCCCCAGGTTTCATGGACTCCTAGTGTGAAATTTAGATCCCCTCCTATCATCAAGTTTCTGGCTTTTAAAAACTCAGCCTTTCTGAAGGAGTCCCAGAAATTTGTCCTTTTTAAATAAGGCCCGTAGACATTTACAACATTTAGGGTTATGTTTGATTCTGCCCAGCAGAGCTGGGTTCCTAACCCAAAAGAGGAACCCCATGAGTTTGTGCACCGTATGCTTGATTTCTTCCATCTAGTTGCTAGTCCTCCTGAGTGTCCATTTGCACTTTGTACTGTGAACGAGTAGAGAGGAAGGAGGGAGGATAACAAAAGTTCAACTTCTCTTTCTAATCCCATGGTCTCTTGAAGAAGGATGACTTCTGGCGAGAGAACCTCCATCATCCTTTTTAGGGCAAGTTTTTTCGGGTACTTGCTAGACCCCTGCAGTTTAGGGAAAGAAGTTTCATTTTGGAACCCCTTCCGGGGTTTGCACTGCTCTAAGCGCCCCAAGAATGGTTGTTTGTCTTCCACTTGCCTGATCTCTGAGAGCCTTGCTTTGAGCCGTGGAGAGGTGCGAGGGTCTCCCTCTTCCTTTGCCTTTAGAGGAGATATTAGGGTTTACTCTGAGCCCTTTTACAGGGGCTCTTCTGTTCTGCGAGATTGGGACATCTCTTGAGCGTAGATGAAAACAGATGGAAGAAGACTGATTAGATGATTCAGTTTTTGAAAGGTGAGGGGAGGTTGTGTGGTTTGTGGGGTGAGGAGAGAAATGGGGGGGAGTTGGGGAGCAGGACTGTTTGTGTGGGGGGTAGGGGAAATTTTTTCCTCATTTAAAGATAAAACAATCAAATGCTTACTAAGTAACGAAGTATTCATACCCGGAGAGGAAGGTGAGACTAGACAATGCTCCAGCTGTTGGATAGGTCCCTCGTCTGCTGCTACGACCAGTCCTTCCGGTCGATCCAACGGTTGTTCTTCGGCTTCTGTCATAGGGTGTTCTTCTTCCAGTCCTGGAGTCGAGACATTTTCTTTTGAGCTTGAGTCCCCTGTTCGCCTAACCCATTTCTTTCTTCCGGAGGTTGTGGGAACATAGTTGGGGTAGTTTCCTGCCAAGCGTCTTGTCTCATGACATTTGTGGGAATGAAATGGGAGTCCCTCGTAGTCTAGCATTTGTTTTTTAGTTTTGGTTTGCCAAGTCAAAGTGAAATATTCCCTTAGGCTTGTTCTGATATTCAGCGAAACTAAGATCCTCGCAACCTTTCGGATTTTTGTTTGCTGGTAGGATAGATCTGTCTCAATGAAAGTTCCCAAAGCCCTTCCAATGTCACTGAGTGAAGCTAGGTTCCAAAGTTCCCAAGGTAACTCTGAAAGGCGGACCTAGACCGGTATGGTGTCTAATATTTCTGTGTTCGCATCGAACAGAGGCGTCCATATTTTTAGCTGGAAAGGGGTTTTTCCATAAGTCCAGACTTTTCTGAGGATGTGGTCTGCATCCTCTCTGCAAATGAACCAGTATCTGAACCAACCCTTTGCTAGTGGAGTGATATCCGGGCTTCCACCTTGTAGATCTGTCCAATTATTTTTAACCCAATCTTCTATTTTCCCCTATGTTGGGTTTCGTCCTCTGATTTTTCCAACAAGGGCCAGCCCATCCATCTCTCGTGCTTCTGCCATGGAAACACTTACACCATAAACTAGGTTACAATGTCCTCCAGATGGGTTTAGACAATGGGTTTTTCATTTTTTGGAGTTGGGGAAGGATTCCTCCGAGATTTGATCAGACGGGGCATCTTTGCTTCCTGAGATGGGGTTTGTCTGAGGGCTACTCGGAAGCCCATTCGACGACTAGACCTGTACTGCAATGGATGCTGTTTGCGCTGTTAGTGGGTTGCCTCCTCTGTTCAGGGCTTCATCCAAAGGTGGATATTGAGGCTCCGTTTGAGGTGGGTCACTGCGAAGGGCTTCTGCATTCTGAGAGAGTTGGTTTGTAGGAAAAAGGGTGAAAGGTGCTCCCCCTATGGCTAGGTTTAATGACCTTGATGCAAAAATCCCTAACAGACCTTCTTCTGCGGGTGCTGGCGTGTCCGAAACCCTAGCCTCTAGTCCCTCTAGCAGTTTTTTGAGGGCGTTCTCGACAGTTCCCGGTGACGGGATTGTGGGAAATTCCGGAGGTGTGAAGATGTGTAACCTATGCCACGGGTCAGCTGAATAATCTACCATGTATTCCGGTAAACCATCGTCTGTCTCCATACTGATCGCAGCCTTCCTTTCCATTCCAATGTTTCAGCAAAAAAACCAACTGTTCCTTTCTCCCCTGTAAAAAATTTAAAACCCTACCCATCGCTGTCCTCCGTGGAGCCCCCACGGGCTCCCGCTTTATGAGATCCGCATAAAACCACCGCAGGTTTGCATCCACCGCAGACCGCTCCCCACCAATCTCAATCATGATTTGTATGTTATTCACTATGGTCATGTATATTTGGAAGCTTACATATAGGTTTAGGATTTCTCTCAGTTATGATGCATTTAAAACTTTTGCCACCCAAATTTTCCATAGGGTCAAACCAGTTGGATGTTGGTGCATCAACCTTTTTTATCTACATTTTACATGAGTCTAAAATAAGAGCTTACCTAACACGAGACACTATAGTCATCACCCACTTTCCATTTTGGTGCCCATGTTAGGTTTTCCTCATAGGCCTAGGAGCGTTATTGGTACGATCATGACTTGGAGTTTAAGAACACATATTTCTCTCTCATATTTTTATAGCCATTTCATGATGGACTCTTGGTTTTTTATCAGTTTACATTAGCATTTGTTAAAATACATGCTTGCGCATGTGTTCCTACTACTTCACTGCTTATTTCTTATTTTGCTTCTTTGCCATTGCAGTCACTTTTTTTTTCATTATTTCTTATAAAGCTTTTCTTTTGTTTGATTGACCATTGTCCCTAGAGGAAACATCCTTATGAGTGTACGTAACTAACTCAATCATTTTTTACAACTTAATGTTTCATAGACCTACCATGTGCCCTTGAAATGTAGGCACACACTAATATAGATGCTATGTGAGTAGGTTGCGAATTAGTGTACACAACGACAACCAAAAGCAAACATACACACAGAAAGAGATTTTTCTAAGGATCATGGCTTTCAATTGAATTAAAATATCTCTTTAGAAGAGGAAAGTACAATACATAGTACATGTTCCATTATGCTGAAATGAGCATCAACCAATTAAATGTTAGCTTTACTTTAGATATGATTAATTTATCTAGGATCTTTATTTGAAAGAATAACAAGTACAACAAGATGCATAAGATATAGACACACAGATTTTCACCGTGGAAACTATAAAGGATAAAACCCCGCAAACTTCCTCAGAATAGTAGGATGATCAAACCTAGTAATAAGAAGTATTCAAAACTATATATCTCTTCTCCTTTGTCTCTCTCTCTCTCTCTCTCATGCGAACTTAAGAGTGTGAGGTGTGTATAAATGAGGGAGAGCGCCTCTCTATTTATACCCTTTCAAGTGACTAACCAAACATAAGACTGGGGCCCACATGTCTTATGTAAATGGGCCGACTTCTCCGAGAGAGACTCCAAATACACATTACATGATGTACACTGGGGACTATTGCCCTGACTTGCAACAGATATTGTACCTCAAGGTATAGACACATTTAAGACATCCTGCAAGGAGGTAAACACATCTCCAATGGGGATACAACAACATACAATGATGATATACATTAGAATATCTTCTGAAGTTACAAATATATCAACACTCCCTCTTAACTAGGAAGGTATTATCTATCTTCTACAGTTATCAGCACATCTGGTCAAGTCGTCAACACAAAGTCATCATCATGGAGTCATAGAGTCATCATCATAGTTGTTGACATCATCATCTTGTTATCGATCATCAAATGGTACTATCTGCCATCAGAAGTTTCTACAGAGCCAACTGTCTCTCGACTGGGTGTAGGCCTAGTCCTCATCTAGGTATTCATCACATCTTGAGCAATCCATCTCCTAGGAACAGTTCAGGACCTTATTTAGATTGCCATGGAAATAACCCGCGTCTCCTACCTTCATCCCGTCATATCCAAATCATCTCTTTTGTCCTGCATAGAACAAAACAAAGAACAAAGCTTTAGATGCATACCACCTATGTTCTTTCATCATAGGAGTAAGCTAGGATATTTTCACATCATTAAGACAACCTGTAGCTTCTACTATGCGAGAATTGCATAGGAGCACACTCGGTGCATTACGTCTCCGCACAGTCAACCTGCGTTCTACCAGTAAAGGGAGAACTGCCTAGGTGCACCTCTCGTGCTTTGTGACCTTATCATCTCAAGATGGGAACACATATATATGTAAGGACTGATTATGACCAAACAACCTGCTACATCAAGACCTTTTACGTTCCAGGTCAACCTCAAGGACTTATTGCATCTGAACAAGCTGTGTCTAGGATATTTTACGTTCAGATAATCTTCGAGGCATATTACATCCGAGTAACCTGCGTAGCAAGCTAGGGATCTTTTTCACTCAGACAATCCACATGACTTATTACATTCGAGTAACTTGCATACCACATCAAGGCTCATTTATACACTCGAATAACCTGTCACAGGACTGATTACGTCCAATGATAACTTGTGAGTTTCACCAGAACTGATTACATTCGAGGACAACCTACATGACTGATTACATCCAAGCATCCTTCTTCACCAAGATTTTTCCCACTCGGACAACCTGTCTCATTTCCCATGTGAGATATTATGTATCAACTATTAATAGAATAGAATCATATCAGGACTGATTACATCCAAGGAAAACCTACGATATTTTTTGAGACATATCCAAGGAAAAGCTACATTAGTGATTATGTCTGAGCAACCTACGAACTCCACCAGGATGTTACACTTAGACAACCTGTCTCTTTAGCTATGCTAGAACACATCACTCCCTCTTTCGAGGGGTCTTGATCTGGATCACACCAATTCTTTCTTTGAAGTACTCGAACTTCACTATGGCTAGAGGCTTGGTCAACACATGGCTATCTACTCCTATGTTGCCATGTACTGGAGCTTCACTACTCCTCTCTGCACCATACCCCTGATATAGTGGAACTCGATCTCGATGTGCTTCGACTTGTCATGGAACATTGGGTTTTCTAACAGCTTCACGCATCTTTTATTGTCGCAAAAGATACAAGTCACATCCATCTAGAGATCAAACAAGTCTGATAGTAGCTTTCGCAACCACACCGCCTCACAACTAGCTGAGTAAGCGGTAACATACTATGGCTTGGTTGTACTCAGTGCCACACATGATTGCTTCCTGCTGAATCGATAGATCATGCTAGATCCCAAACTGAAGCAACAACCTGAGGTGCTCTTCCTATCAGTGGCGCTACATAACAAATTCGAATCAACATAACTGTGTGGGTTAATCTTCTGATTCACATCATATTTGAGCCCATAATCCATTGTACCTTTTAGGTACTTCATAACATCCTTTGCAACTATCAGGTGAACATGTCTTGGATCCGTCAAGGACTGACTCAGGGTGTTCACCACAAAGCATATGTCTGGTCTAGTATTTGTCAGACACATTAATGAGCCAATCATTTGACGATACATTGTGGCATCAATCGAATCAAATGAAGCATCACTCAGAAGCTTTAAGTTAGATGCCATAGGGGTGGCTATAGCCTTGCAGTCAAACATTTTGAATCTCTTCAGAATTTCTACTACATACTTTCCTTGACCAAGGAAAATTCCATCTGCACTCTGCCACACCTCCATGCCTAAGAAGTAGTGGATCATATATAGGTCTTTCATCTTGATCTCTGTAGCAAGTCTCCTCCTTGCATATTTAATGAGTTCCTCATCACCTGTTAGAAACAAGTCATCGACATATAGCAGGAGTATGACTGGTCTTTCGTATTCCACCTTGAAGTAGAGGTTGGAATCCGCTTTACTCTTGGTAAATCCCAAGCTCATCAGGAAGCTATCCATCCTGTCGTATCATGTCCTCGGTGCTTGATTCAATCCATATAAGGCCTTCTTCAATTTGCACACATGGGTCTTCACGTCATGTGTCTCGAATCCTAGCGGCTATTCCACATACACTTCCTCCTTGAATACACCATTCAAGAAAGTTGTCTTGACATCCATCTCATGTATTTTCCATTTCATAACTGATGCCAATGCAAGTATTGTCCTAATGGAAGTGTACCTTGCCACAGGTGCAAATGTCTCTTCGCAGTCTATGCCTTCTTTCTGTGAGAAGCCTCGTGCTATGAACCTTGCCTTGTATTTCTTGATGTTGACATATGCAACATGCTTGATCTTGCAGATCCACTTTGAAGTCACCACAGACTTCTTCTCCAGTCTCGGAACTATCTCCTAGGCATCATTCTTCATGATCGACTGATATTCTTCGATCATGACATCCTTCCATTCTTTCTTTTCTATAGCCTCTTCATAGGTGGAAGGTTCTCTATCAATGATGTCACACAGCAGGGCCACATAACTATTGTAGGGATTTTCCATATTTCTCTCTCTATGTATTCTTTCTTGAGCACCATAGCTTTCAGCTTCTCGTATGATCTCTTGTGCCCCTACTGCTTTCCTCTTGTTAGAGTCCTTGAGGATTGTCTTGATCAGTTCTCGTGGTTCTGTAATGTTATGATCTTCTAGAATTGATTCTCCAATTTCCATATCTCGGACTCTCGTCTCTTCAGGTTCCTCGGCTTCTTGGATAGGTGTCCTCCTAGATCCGAAGTATGCCGAGTTTTCATCAAAGGTTACATCTTTACTGATGTCAATATTCTTGAATCCTGGGAAGTATATTCGGCAGGCCTTTGATGTATAACTGTATCCTACGAATATACCCTTCCTCCCAGAAGGATCGAGCTTGGTCATTTTCTCCTTTGGGATATGTATGTACACCAAGAAACCAAATATTCTCAAATGGATGACTTTTAGTTTCTCTCCTGAGAAAGCCTCTTCAAGAGTCTTGGTTTCAAGTACTCGATGAGGAGTACAGTTCTGTACATACAAAATTGTTCTGGCTACCTCCACCCAAAGGTGCATAGGAAGATTATGGTCATGCAACATTGCTCTTGCTGCTTCCATGATGGTTTGGTTCTTTCATTCTGCAACCCCATTATGCGAAGGATTGTATGGAGTGCTCAAATCCCTATTAATCATGGACTCTCTCTAGATTTCCTTGAATTCATCTGATGTGATCTTCCTATCAGTTTGGTTCTCGACCAAGGGTTTATATTCCTTGAACTTACTGAAAACTTAACTTTTCCCTTTCAAGAAATATATCGAAGTATTACGTGAGAAATCATCTATAAAGGAAACATAGTACACTATTAAATTGAGCACATAGATATGTGGACAAACAAACAAATCACGAGATATATCACACAATTTACTCAGTTATTGAAGAATGCAACAGTGCAAAAATGGCTTGCAGCTGTAAATGATTTTCATTAATCAAAGAGTAATTAGATAGTAATTACAATGAAGTACAATGGCTTAATTAACCACATGCAATTCGAATCCACATGAGGAAATTCGAATTGATTAGACTCTACTTGACTGTAGGTAACTAAGACCTTGTCTAAATCACTGTCGGAGGACTCAATAGTTAACTGACCTTGTCTAAACCATTATAGGAGTTCAACGGAGTTCTAAAACACAAATCAAGTGTCTACTTTAGTGTTGACTAAGGCTAACTGACTGTGGTAGGTGAGAAATGCGCCTCTCCTGCATGAATCCATGCAAACCTAGCGCTAACTGAATGTAGAGGACTAGAACTGAATGTAACTGAGTCCTAACTCAGCTTGACTAGTCACTAACTGAACTCAACTGATGAAGGTTGGTATCGGCACTCCCAGTGGCTCCTGAATTGTAGGAATTGATCTAGGAGGCTCCTAAACTGATGCTTGCAAGTGCAATCAGTGGAAGTAGGCCTCAATTAGTGTTCCCCACACTTTAGTAACTGGAACATGTGACCCAATTAGGTCAAGTGGACCTAATGGTGCTAGTGACTAAAAACAGACTGGATGGACTCCCGATTTAGACATGACTCCTGATTTAGACATATGACCAAATTGGACAAGGGAGGATTAATTATCCTAACACCCCCCCTGAATGCTAACTTGGAAAATCTGTGGGCCCTGGTAACTAATACCATAGGTTACCCATTACATCAAGTAAATTAAAGTAACTGCTCAATACAAGGAGCTACAGAAAAAACCACATGGGAAAAAATCCCCCCGTCTAATTAAGCGGGTAGAATCAGGATCAATCTGGTTCTTCTGTGCACAGGTATCCTGGGGCCTGGCATGTGAACCTCTCCATCATTATGTCTGGAGGAATCTTCCTCTTTGGAAGAAGAATGATATGCTCAACTAAATCAGAAATATAGACAACTGCCGGATGAAGACTGGATCCATGTAGAGAAACTGAAATCAACTGATAAGTGAGAAAAGGTTCGTGAGGATTTAGAGCATGTGAGGAACACTCAATAAATTGATATGTTGCAGACATGAATAGTAAACCATGAGTGGTAAAATCATCCCCAAGTGTTAGGAGCAAGTGTTCAGGTGGGTGCATAATGTCTTTCCCTTTACTAGTTCTGTGAGGAGATGAGCATGTGATCAATGGTAGAGAAACATTGGGATCGTGGAGAGCGAATGCTTGAGCTCCATAATATTATATAGCTTCAAAAATATATAATGATTCACAAAATAAAATATCATCAACCTCATAAGAGGAAACTAACACCAAATCCCCAGCAACAGTTTTGAAGAGAAATTGCGGTACTTGATTTTTCACACCGGAATTGGTGAGAGCAGCTACAAGCATGACTGGAAGCTCTTGGATTTTAAAATTTGAACCAAATAATATCAGATCAGAAAGTAAATCAGATCTAAATAGGTTCACAACAGATCCAAAATTGTGAAATGAAATCAAATCCCCAACAACAGTTTTGTAGGAAACTTGCGGTACTTGTTTCTTCACACCGTTAATGAGAACAGCTACAAGCAGTACTGAAGGTTTATGAACCTGAAATATTGAACCAAGCAATATCATATCAGATCTAAATAATATCATATCATATCTAATAAGGTTCATATCAGATCCAAAGGTATGGTCAACTGAGACGGTGGATGCACAGCTTTCTTCTTCTTCAAAATTCTGAATTTTGGTGCATGCAATCCTGCAGGAATATCTAGATCAAGGGGAGCGAATGGATCACTCTGGTAGTATGATATTTCTTCCAAAATATCCAAGGTATTACATATTTTCACACCAGCAACAACATTAGAGAGATAAAAATCAAATTCCTCTTCACTTTTGGAAGCAATTACAGGCAAATTTTGCATAGAATTCAAAGGAAAATCACCGGTGAATGTTTGCATGGAAGTGCAGCAGTATTTTTCTTCAATATCAGAGATTCGAATGTCTTCTTATGTTTCATCCATATGAGGATATGAGATATTATAGATCTCATAAACTTCTGGAGCATCACGAGAAGGGTCTGTTGCTGGCAGAAGGGATCTTGTGACTAACTGAAGGGACTTTTGACTGAAGGAGCATATAGATTTTTTGACCCATATGCTAAAGGGGAACAGTGGGGGGGGGTGGCTTTCACTACAAGGAGACTGTCTTCAATTTGAATTGACTGTGTAGAAGTTTCTGCTTCTTCTTCATCTTGAACAACTTCATCAGAGAGAGTGGAGGCCAAGATTTTTAGAATGCTTATGGTTCTGTATATGCTCTCCAAAGTGCTATTATGTTCCTCATCAATCATTCCAAAGGTTATGTCCAATGTTGTCCAGAGATCCTTTGGGTATTCAACATATCTTTTGAGGTAGCACATGCTAGGATAAAGGGCCATACACATTGTTCCAAAAGCTACATCACATTCATTTAGCCATTCATTCTCACTCTCAAAGGACTCTTCACCAAGTCCAATAGACACCTCATAGAGATATTGTCTCTTCAGAGATGCAATCATTTTCATCTTCCATTCTGAATAGTTTGAGAATAGGGTGAGAAGAGGAACTGATGAATCCATTCGAAGTTGTACATGCAAAAACACAAAAGGGGCACCGTAAGGTCAACAACCTGCACATTTCAGGTTTTCATCACACCCAACATAGTTGATCAAACTTGATCAACAATTCCTTAACTTGGGGTATTAAGTGGTAAACCTTCTGCTTATGGTGCAGAGTTGGAAGGAGCAATTTTGCTCAAAACTGATCCAATGGGAGATCTAAGGAGGAGAAGTGCCTTGTCCATCGAGGCTTTGATACCATATTAAATTGAGCACATAGATTTGTGGATAAACACACAACTCATAAGATAGATCACACAATTTACTCAATTATTGAAGAATGAAACAGTGCAAAAACGGCTGCAGCTGTGAATGCTTTTCATTAATCAAAAAGTAATTAGATAGTAATTACAATGAAGTACAATGGATTAAATAGCCACATGCAATTCGAATCCACATGAGGAAATTTGAATTGATTAGACTCAACTTGATTGTAGGTAACTAAGACCTTGTCTAAATCACTGTCGGAGGACTGAATAGTTAACTGACCTTGTCTAAACCATTACCGGAGTTCAATGGAGTTCTAAAACACAACTCAAGTGTCTACTTCAGTGTTGACTGAGGCTAACTGACTGTGGTAGGTGAGAAATGCACCTCTCCTGCATGCATCCATGCAAACCTAGTGCTAACTGAATGTAGAGGACTAGAATTGAATGTAACTAACTCCTAACTCAGCTTGACTAGTCACTAACTGAACTCAACTGATGAAGGTTAGTATCGGCACTCTGAGTGGCTCTTAAATTGTAGGAATTGATCTAGGAGGCTCCTAAATTGATGCATGCAAGTGAAATCAATGGAATTAGGCCTCAATTAGTGTTCCCCACACTTTAGTAATTGGAACATGTGCCCCAATTAGGCTAAGTGGACCCAATGGTGCTAGTGACTAAAAATAGACTAGATGGACTCTCGATTTAGACATGACTCCTGATTTAGACATATGACCAAATTGGATAAGGGAGTATTAATAATACTAACACCCCCCTTGAATGCTAACTTGGACAATCTGTGGGCCCTGGTAATTAAGACCATAGGCCACCCATTACATCAAGTAAAGTAAAGTAGCTGCTCAATACAAGAAGCTAGGGAAAAAACCACATGGAAAAAAGGCCCCCTGTCTAATTAAGCAGGTAGAATCAGGATCAATATCGTTCTTTTGTGCACATGTATCCCGGGGCCTGGCATGTGAACCTCTCCATCATTATGTCTAGAGGAATCTTCCTCTTTGGAAGAAGAATGATATGCTCAACTAAATAAGAAATATAGACAGCTGCCAGATGAAGACTGCACCCATGTAGAGAAACTGAAATTAATTGATAAGTAAGAAAAGGTTCTTGAGGATTTAGAGCATGTGAGGAGCACTCAAGAAACTGATATGTTGCAGCCATGAACAGTAAACCATGAGTGGTAAAATAAATTCGAGTGTACTATCTCCAGTATTCCTTTGGCCTTACTCTCACTGCTAGGAAATGTCTTCTTCGCATTCTTTCCTTTTGCACATGCTTTGCAAATGCCTTCATGATTTTCCCGGATCTTGGGCAATCCTAATACTGCTTTACTTGCCATCGGTAATGATCTGTAGTGCACATGTGCAAGCCTTCTATGCCACATTTCACTTGGTTCAATTGACTCATGAACCAGTGCTTGTTCAAGCTGTCTCTTTAGCTTGTACAAGCCTTCGTCTTCTTCTCCAATCACTGTTTCATCCTCTATTGTCTTTCCTCTAAGACACATCAGAACTTGGCCATCGACAAATGCAACCCTAATTCTCTTTGCATCTAGTGCAGAGATGGAGAGAAGATTATTCTTCAATCCTGGAACATATAACACATCCTTCATCTTTAAGGATTTCCTGGAGTCCATCTTGTATGAAGCTTCTCCACTCCCTTTTATGGGGTATTGATAATCATCCCCAAGTTTCACCTTGTGTGGTGACTCATGTTCAAACATATTGACGAATGATCCTGTGTATCCAGTCATACATTTAGAAGCTCCACTATCCACAAACCAATCATTGGTTTCATGTGAGATAGTGTCAGTAAGTGTTGAGATTAACACATACTCTTCATCTAAATCATCTTTCTCTCGTCTGAATATTTTGTTTGTTGGTTCATCATCTTTGGAAATATGAACATGGTGACTCTTTTTCCTGATGGGACAATCTCTTGCAAAATGTCCCTTCTCATCACAAGTATAACATTGAACATCTGAAGTATCTCTTTTGGTCTTCTTCTGTTTCTTGTCCTTCTTATTGTTGTGATGAAAGTTCTCCTTCTTCTCCTTCTTCTTGAAGTTATTCCTTGTGTGAACTGTGAGAGCTTGATCTTCAGTTGCTCCGATCTTCTCTTCTCTTGTCACGAGTCGAGCTTCTTCTTTTGCACATTCTTCTTGGAGTATGCTGAAAGAGATCAACCTCTTTCTTGCACAAATCCCTTGAATGAATGACTCCCATGATCTAGGGAGACCATTCAAGGTAGTCATTACAATTTATCCTTCTTTGACATTCTCTTAAACTTCCTCAAGTTGTTCTTTGTTTGAGAAACTCTTGTGAAGTAATAGCGTATAGTCTCGAAGTTCTATATATTCACATTCTTCAACTGGTTCCTAAAATTCATCTTTCGGTTAATGTTCTTTCCTTCGAACATCTTTGTCAAAGCATCATATACTTCCTTTGGTTCCTTGAATGAAGACACATGGGGGATGAGGTGATCCTTAATAGAATATGCAATGATTCTCTTGGTCCTATCCATGCTTCTCTTATGAGCAGCCTTAACCTCATCTCCCTTTGGTTCTGGAACTTCTCTAGTGATAAACTGATCCAAGTCATTTTCTTCAAGGATCAGACAGATTCTATACTTCCATGCTCGGAAGTTATTAGCCCCTCCAAGCTTGTCCTCAAGCGAAGTATGGCGAGTCATATTTTCAAATGAGAACCTCAAATGGAAATAACAAATATTTAGATCTTATCAATTTGAGGTGTCTGACCTGGTTCCTGAGTTGGACGACCTAGGGTTTGTCAGAGAAACCCTAATGTTCCAAACTTGGTGTTTGGGAATTCCATTTGGACAGAAAGATGTCGAGTTGCTCAACAATGCCACTTTCTGAAAACTGAGGTGGGAATCCTATGAAACTTGATGCCCTAGTTCCTCCCGACAACATTAACAGGGTAAAAAATCAAACTTCTTCAAATTTGAAACTACTTCCATCAAAATAAGCGCCCTACTGAGGCGAGTTAGCCTTGCCCTCGTTTCTTGATGATCTATGGAGAGAACACCTTGAACTAGGAATCCCTAGTTTATGTTGCTGTATAGTGCCTTCTTTCAGAGAGGCTTTGATACCATCTTAGTTTTTCTTTAGATATGATTAGTTTATCTAAGATCTTTATCTGAAAGAATAACAAGTACAAAAATATGCATAAGATATAAAAGATACACAAGACACAAATACTTTCACTCGGGAAACCATAAAGGATAAAACCCCACAAACTTCCTCATAATAGTAAGATGATCAAACCCAGTAATAAGAAGTATTCAACAATTATCTATCTCTCTCTCTCATGCGAACTTGAGAGTGTGAGGTGTGTATAAATAAGGGACATCGCCTCCTTATTTATACCCTTTCAAGTGACTGACCAAACATAAGATTGGGGTCCACATGTCTCCCCTAACAGGGCCGACTTCTCCTAGAGAGACTCCAAATACACATTACATGATGTTACACTAGGGACTATTTCCCTGAATTACAACAAAGGTTGTACCTCAAGGTCTAGACACAATTAAGACACCCCACAAGGAGGTAAACACATCTCCAATGGGGGTACAACAACATACGATGATAATATACATCATAATATCTTCCGAAGTTACAAATACATCAGCATTAAATAGAATTCAACAACACATAGGTGTGAGGGAATTATACGTCCTCAACGTAGTCACACTTAAAATCTTAAACAACTAAAGGAGTCAAGGATACGTAACCCCTTCTCTTGAAAATAAAACTAGTTTTTATAGATTTTCCTAAGCTCAAAATTGCTGCTCATATATTCCTATAGAAGCTTCACTTACTTCTAGGCATCACCCTCTACATTTAAAAACTTGATGTGATTCCTCTCAGCATATATTGCCATCTCGCATTCTACAACAACTGCCATAATTGCTTTGCAACTCTTCCAACTACCCAAACAATTCCACTCCTTGAGATCCTATATTTTTTTCGATTGTTGTACTTGTCACCATTGGCTTAACTTGTTACTTCCTCTGACTTGCTGGTCGATACACTTCTCAACTGTCCTACTCCCTTGGTCATCGGGCTATGACTAAAATTTTTCATTGTTTTGCGACTTAATCATGCTTCTGCCTCCTCATCTATCTTCAACCCAAGATAATCAGAATTATCATGACTTTAACCGTCTATAGAATATCGATCCTCGCCTATCTAGGGCTGTCACCCATTCCCCAAGCGACTTCAGTTGTTTATATTTATTTGGTCTCTTTGGTCCTAGATGCCCATGCATTAACCTACCTAGGTTGAAAAGAAATTTTCCCATGGTTCTATAGTGCCTCGAAATTCTTATATGGAATCCACACCGCATCTTTCAGATCTATACCCTTCCATCAGACCAAATATTCCTTCTTCTTCTGACTCCTGGTTTTCCTGACTTCTTTCCCATCAAGTACCTATGCGACCTATTCCATTGACTAAACTAATATATGCTCGTTATAGTATACAATCATCTCACTTCCACTCATCAACCCCTCTTCATATTGATAGAGGTAAAAAATATTGAATGTCGACGATATTCCCAAATCTCCGTGAAACTCCAACACATATGCATTGTCTGAAATCTTCATGAAGATCTTACACTGACCAATCTTCTTCAATTTTGGCTTGTTATATGCTTCCCTTGGGAACCTTTCCTTTCTTAGGTGTGTGTATACTAAGTCACCTTCTGAAAATGAATGCAATTGTATCTTCATGTCATCCCTTAGCTTGTATGCCATGTTTCTCTTCTCAAGCTATCACCTCACCTTGTTGTGCACTTCCTTCATGTGATCAACAAACGATTATGCATCTACACCCTTTTGTGTCCTTTTTGGTAGCTCTTCCAAGTCAGCTACCCCATGTGGACTTATCCCTTGCACAATATGGATTGGACTCATTCCCTTTGATCTGTTTGTTGATTTGTATGCGAATTCTGCCTCTAGCGACACATTCTCCAACTACTTTGGTCGATTCGCAATCAAACAGATCAACAAGTTCCCTAAGCTTTTGTTCACTATATTATTGCCTAAGCTTCTGGAAGCTATATACATAGAAGTTATAGTACAGTATCTTAGTGAACTTCCATCTCAAACAATGGAAGTACAATAGTACAATGGAATTTCCCTAAGCTTTGGTTCATGATATTATGTATTTTAGATTTTGGTTTTTGTACGTTGGTACTTTCCAACTCCTAAGTCTATAGTTATCCTAGCCCTAAGGCACAATTATGGATTATTTTACTTATGTATTTCGACCATCAACTCTGCTTTTGACCTCAAAAATTAGGGGGAATATATTATTATAATATTTAACACCCTTGATTATGAAGACTATAAATGGACAACATACCCTTTATACACTAGAAATTGGCTTTGAAATTATGAAAATCACACTTTATGAGGAATTGGATGCTAATTTTATTGAGAAGGCAACCGATCACTGAGTAGCACTGGAGATATCTTCGATGCACGACCATGCCTATTGTTATAGCTAATTTTACCACACATGGTGAATCACATTTTTATGGGCTTCCCTGTCCCTCTGCAGACTCCTTACACCCCATGGACCATTTTTGTACTTTTGATGTTTCCAATATCATCCCTAAAAACATGCAAAAATTGCCATACACGACTTTTAAACCCTTTCTCGGGTATATACGCGGGTTTGACCCCTAAAACCACGTACATCAGGATGTGTGCAAAAGGCCAAATTCTTTTGGAGTTTTCCTTGATGTGGATCTGACTCACTTGTCTCCTGGCCTTCCATATGCCTTGATATCACTCGAATTTGACCTTTCATTACCCCATTGAAGAGCAATATAAGGAACCCTTTGGATACATTGAAGGCATGAGGAATTGAGAGCAAGAAAACTATAGTCCATTGTTGCCAGAGCTTATACTTGAGTCTGCATCCCTTTGTCCTGTGGAGCACTTTTGTGTTCTTCCCAAGCTTGCCTTGTGCTTGTGAGCTTGCTATCGAGAGATGGAGGATTGAAGTGGTGGAGGCCCAAGTGGGGGACTCAGTTTCTCCGATTCGCAGACATGCCAACAGAGGTTGTCTCTATTGTAATCTCTGTTTTATATTAATAGAAATATCTTTTCCTATCCAATAATGTGTATTTGAATGAATATTTGATCCATGGATGATTTCAAATGCTTATATGTTATTGATTATATATGCTAGAGTAGGTCTAACACGATTATATGTAGCATGCTTGTCTTGTTTATTGAATGTTGAGGAAGCAATTTATCAATTCAAGTTGTAGTTGGAAAGCTCAACATGGATCTACATCAACCATCCGTAATAAGGTACGAATCTAGATCCTTTAGTGTTAGATATTTGGTTTCTCTTGCATATAGGAAAGGATCGATTTCTGGAGTCAAGCTGTCTGTTGTGGTACCCCAAGCCATAGGAATTTCTCTCCATAACAGAATTGGCGACTCCGTTGGTGACATTCCTTGTTTTTCTTTGGGGTTTGGGGGCACAATGTGCTTGATATTCTTAACTTGCTCTTTGTTTCTCCTTGTTTCTGTGTTGCATTTTATAGTATGTTCATCCATTGACACTCCCCTTTATTGGTTTGACCCTTGGCCTGCTTTTTACCACTGTCTTCTCTGTATATGCAGGTTTTTGGCCAAAAGTCACGTACATATGCGGATTTTTGGCCAAAAGTTGCCTATACATGCAGGTTTTTGGCCAAAATCCATGTATACATGCAACTTTTTGGCCAAAACTCGCGTATATACGCAACTATTCTTTGAACAGTCGCGTACATCCTCCCTTTTGGTGAGTTTGATGTTGTGGGAAGTTCTTGGGTGGGTTGTGAGTGTGGTTGGGTCTTCCTTGGGTCTGATGTTGTCTGTCGGATGCTTCTTTTGTGACCAGAGACCGCTTTTTCATTGATTTTTCTTTGAAAGTAATTTTAGTCATTTATCCTTTTTGTTTTTCCATTAGTGCATTACTCTTTTTTGTCTCGGTGTCTTGCTGGGCTTGTGTTTTATACTTGTTGCAGAGACTGAGAGTTTTGGATGAATTTTATTGCATTTTTCATTCTTTTATATTGAAAAATACAAGGTAGTTGCATTTTTTGCATATGGATTTGATGAGGTACTTGCATTGGATTGCTTGGATGGGAGTTGTGTTTAGACTTTTATATAGGAAGGATTGCATTGGCATTCGGAAAGGAATATATATTTATGCATCTCATGTAGTGGCATACCCTATTTATCACTTGACATAGATTGCACTTAGCATTATTTGTTATGGTGTGCATATTTACTTCAATGCTGAGTCATAACTTCATTAGTTGCACGACCATTTCCCTTTGAGTAATTACAGCCAAGTAAAATCAACGCTTAATTAAAATGGATTACACTATTTTCTTTTATAGGGTACACCAACAAGATTAGGTTTTAGGGTCTTGGAATAGTTCATTGTGAGTAAATTCTCCAAGATCACTGAACAACAACATGTATGTGTCTGTCCAGGCGAGAGTGTGAAATTCCTTGGTATAATTAGTGTTTCTCAGGATCCTCCTCTTAAAAGGGAGTTAAGCACGAGGCAGTGTGAGCGGTTATTGATTGGGATGACCCCTAGTCATAACTGAGTAGTACCGAAGACATTTCCAAGATTGTATTCATATATGGGGGCTCTTTCGAGAGTTTCAGTCTTTGCTACCCTGCCCATACGGTCAATCCTGCCTGCGACTGTCTGCCTGAGCATTGGTTAAATTGGGGTGACCTTAGTTTCCTTACCTAGGTTATCACAGGGGGGTACTTACAGAGGTTATTCTGTAGGTGTCCCAACTAGGTAGAGGTCGGACATCACAGTTTCTTTATGCGTTGAAGCTGAGGGCCACTATAATTGGTTACATAACTCCGCTTGTAGTGTATGGGAGTTTCGAGCCTCTCCTAGGCGAGACATACATGCTGCATTCGGGAGCTCACATATCCTCCCTTTGGTTTGCTTGTATTTTGGCTATATATTTTCTTAGGAGTGTGCTCTTTGTGCGCTAGTTGGCCTTTGGGATCACGGTTACTTGAGTATATTTATGCTCTCTTGAGTTTGGGTCCTTTTATTTTCCACATGCCTGGTATCCTATCGCTCATCCTTGGTCCTAGTACGGACCTTGGTGTTGGACTTGGGGGCATCACAACCCCTTACCATGCTCATAGTGTGGGAGTGGTCACATTTCACCCTCTACTCCATTGGTGGAGGATGTTGACTCCCTTCTCTCGTTCTTTACACCGGTGGTCACCCTCATGGGGGTGGTAGTGGATACGTGAACGTTGGGTCTACACTTTACATTCCTTTTTATGGCCCATCGCCCATCGCACTGTTTCCTTTGAATTTAGTTGTCATGATCATTCAATCCTATATCCTATAGTTTGGATTCTTTATTGACTATTTTGGGTTGTTTTGGACTAATATGGTTGTCATGTAGGGTCCAATTTTTGTACACTCTCTCCAAGGTTTTGACCCGTTCATTCCTGTCACAGGTATTATGTCTGAGCTGGCATATAGGTTAGGATTTCACATACTCTTGCAATTATGCATTTCCTTATGACCGTTCCATCTTAACCTTAGGTACGAACCCATTCCATTGTATCACAGAACCTTCATGCTGTTGTTAGAAGTGATACTATGTGAATGGTAGAGCTTTCCTATACATGGGTGTCCTAGTTAGCTCCCTTTTGCATTTGGTACCCATGCTGTGAGTCCTCTCTTAGGTCCGAGTGTCCCTTTTAGTCTTGCCATGTCCTTGAGCAAGAGCTTCATACTCCTCTTGAACTTTATGTTGGCCATTCCTCGGGACTCCCTTGTATATGTCAAGTTGTAATTGCATTATCATGAGTTTTGCCTGCCTCATTGAGCCTTATGTCAACTTCCCTAACTTTGATTATCAGCTATATAGCCCGAGCTTGTCTCATGTCTAGCCACATAGAGCCATTTTTTATATCTTTTGCAGCTTGATTCCCTATTTTTACTGGGAGGGGACTTTCCCCCGAGTGTCTTTATCCTACACATGTCTCCTTGCATTGAGCATAGGTATGTTCCGCTGCTTGGAACTAGTTTGTTTTTCCCTTGACACTCGTCTCCTCCTAGTCTGTAACTATAAAGCGAGTTTATTCTTTTTCAAGCTTTTCAAAATATTTGAAAAAGTCCAAAAAAATTAAAAAACCAAAAATCCGGACAAGAAAAGATGTTATTGTTGGCAGCAGTCGAGTCGTGTCGCCTTCGAACAGAGCACTGTATATCACATCCGTTGGTTGGGTTAATAGTTTGACTTTAGGAGCTGTACTCGTGTCTCTGAGTTTATCTCCACCGACTGGTTAAGCTTCCAGTCCCTATGAAGCCTCTGTTGATGCCTCCTATGTCACAGAGATGTCCCCGTTTTGTATATCGAGTTTGTGCTGCCTACATTCAGTCACCATTCACCTTTATGCTCTTGTTTGAAGGAAGTTGAAACCTGAGTCGACCATTCCTCAGTTATCTTGACTTTGCATGTCGGCCATTCCCAGTACAGTTACTGGTTCGTGCACCTTATGATCGAGTCCTTCCACATTATACAGCTTTGCTGAGTACCTCGTGTTGGATGATGGGGGATGCCTTAATGCCCTCCTTCCAGTGGATTTCATCCCATTGACTTTAGATTATTTATTCTGGGATAGGAATTTAGAGTCATTTTTTAGTGCCTTGAGACTTGCAGTCATCAGTGGCAGGTTCTCTCGCCATCGACAGTTTTTGGGAATACATCAATGTCCCCTGATCGATGGATTCTCTCAAGTGTTCGACCTCAACACATTTATTCACACTTGTTAGTTTACACTCTATTACGTTGATTCCCATTTTCATTATCGGTGGGTTATCTCGCATCTGTTAATGGTATACATCAATGACTGGTAATCAGATGATGGAATACTATGTTCGACCTTGACACCTCTATTCACATAGTAGGACATGTACTCATAGCTGTTTGTGTAGAAGACCTTCCAGATTGGTGGCATCTCTTATATGCTACCTCCTTGATCGTGCCAGTGTTCATGAGATTTCAGCTCTTGTGACTTTATTCCAGTATATGTCAGACATTTCCAGCCATTATGGAGATCTTGATCCATTATATATCTTCAGTCTTCGTGGAGATCATGATCCTTTGTATATCTTCATCATGGAGATTCTGATCTATTTATATTGTACGTGGCGATGACCACATATGTTATATTGTATCATGCCTATTCATGGCCATTGTACTCTTATGTATTTGGGACTGCTATATCTATTTGCAGTTATGTGCAGAGTTGTATCATTGCATAGTGCTGATTGGATGGCTGGTTCTTCCACTGGGTTCTTCATCACTTCACTTATGGGATGGACTTATAATGTATTTCGGCCATTGTATGACCCTTCTAACCTCACACATTAGGGGGCATCTGTTATAGCTGATTTTACCACACATGGTGAATCACATTTTTATGGCCTTCCCTGTCCCTCTACAAACTCCTTAGACCGCATGGACCATTTTTGTACCTTTTATGTTTCCAAGATCATCCCTAAAAACATGCAAAAATTGCCATACGCGACTTTTAAACCCTTTCTCGCGTATATACGCGGGTTTGACCCCTAAAACCGTGTACATCGTGATGTGTGCAAAAGGCCAAATTCTTTTGGAGTTTTCCTTGATGTGGATCCGACTCACTTGTCTCCTGGCCTTCCATATGCCTTGAGATCGCTTAGATTCGACCTTTCATTACCCCATTGAAGAGCTATATAAGGAACCCTTTGGATACATTGAAGGCATGAGGAATTGAGAGCAAGAAAATTATAGTCCCTTGTTGCCGGAGCTTATACTTGAGTCTACATCCCTTTGTCCCGTGGAGCACTTTTGTGTTCTTCCCAAGCTTGCCTTTTGCTTGTGAGCTTGCTATCGAGAGATGGAGGATTGAAGTGGTGGAGGCCCAAGTGGGGGACTCAGTTTCTCCGATTCGCAGACGTGCCAACATAGGTTGTCTCTATTGTAATATTTGTTTTATATTAATAGAAATATCTTTTCCTGTCCAATAATGTGTATTTGAATGAATTTTTGATCCATGGATGATTTCAAATGCTTATATGTTATTGATTATATATGCTAGAGTAGGTCTAACACGATTATATATAGCATGCTTGTCTTGTTTATTGAATGTTGAGGAAGAAATTTATCAATTCAAGCTAGAGTTGGAAAGCTCAATGGGGATATAGATCAACTGTCCAGAATAAGGTACGAATCGAGATCCTTTAGTGTTAGATATTTGGTTTCTCTTGCATATAGGAAAGGATTGATTTCTGGAGTCAAGCTGTCTGTTGTGGTACCCCAAGCCATAGGAATTTCTCTCTGTAACACCTATTTATTCTCTACATTGTGACATTAACTTCCATTTTTCAAGATGGAAGTACCATAAGCTATTATACTATAGCTTCTATGAACATACTCATTTCTCCTTTGTATTGTAGCATTCTTTATTCTTTTTTGAGATTTCAATAAACATGAAAAGACAAAAACATTAAAAAACCAATAAATGAAAAAGGGGAATAATGAATCTATTTGAATTCCATCATACACTTGAAATGGAAACAGTTAATCCTTGTCACCCTTGACACAACATTTGTTTTCATCGTTCACATTCAGTTGGGTTTATAACATTTTCCTTGGGAAATTGTAGCATGCTTACAAGTTTTACTCCTCTGATTAGTTATCCTTCTAGTCACTATGGAATATTCATCAAAGAATTTGGCATTGATGGATTTCATTGGTATCTTATTCCTTGGTTCTTATGTTGCTTGGGTTCAATATGAGTCATGTTGTATTTTCAAGGGAAGTTTTGGTGCAAAAAAAATATGTTGGTCATTCCTCAAATATTCTTAACCAATCATGTTGGCTTTCCTTATGTTAGTATACAATGGTGGTTCTTCTCAGATCTAGTCCTAATAAGTCAAATTAGAATATTAATTTTTTTCTTATTGGTTAGTGTGGGATGCATTAAATCCCCTCCTTTTGATGGATCTCTTCCTATTAATGCCAAATCATTTTCTCAGAAGTTGGTTTAGGAACCCCGATAGTACCTTGGAACTTGTAGTCATTAGTGGTAGGCTTCCTTGCAAATGATAGTGGGTATACATCAATGAAACCTAATCATTTGATTCTACAAGCATATGGAATTAGTTACTTTATTCAAACTTGCTAGATTACACTTTGTTCCTTGGATCCTATTATCATTTTTGATGGGTCTCCTCACGTCTATCAACGGTATACATCAATGACCAGTGATCAGACAATGTTCTACCATGCTCAGCTTCGGTTCATTTATTCGCATGTTGTATATTCATACTATTGTCTGTTTTTTTATTGAACACATTGGGAACAACAGTAGTGTCCCTTATCGATGCTAACTATATGATTTGTGCAAGACTAGAATTCCATGTTTCAAGTACTTTGAAGACTATCAGATATTGCACTCCTCATCGCGCCATTTTTCATTACCGATGTTCTTTTCGACGTGGATCGAATGTGTATTATTTTATCCATGCTTGTTTACTATTGAGAATGGGTATACCCACCTCAAGAAAGATATTGTGTACTTGAGATTTTGTTTTATGCATGCAGGTACTTTCCAACTCCTAAGTCTATAGTTCTACTAGCCCTCAGACACAATTATGGATTATTTTGCTTAATGTATTTCGAACATCAACTTTGCTTCCGACCTCACAAATTAGAGTGCATCTATTATAATAATATTTAACACCCTATATGATGAAGACTAGAAATGGACAATAAGACCCTTTCTACACTATAAATTGGCTTTGAAATGATGAAAATGGCACCTTATGAGTAATTGGTCCTTACTTTCCTTGAGAAGGAAACCAGTTGCTAGATTTGGCCTTAAAGGCACGACCATGACTATTTGGTCTCTACATTATGGCCTACAAGTGTAAGCAAGGTTTCAAGTGAACAAAATCAACACTTAAAAGTGTGCAATGAGTTAAACAAAAGTTTAATTGTGCATGCAAAAGACTTGTGATGCATGCAGAGCATGCACCTTGGAATCAACACCCAATTTAGACCCGATGAAAATATATATAAGGTACCTACAAGGTGAAAATCCAAAGGTTTAAAGGTTAGACGATGTAAGGATAAAGAATAATAGTATATCCAAGAGTGAATTGCCTCCATTATTTAGAGATTTAATGATTTAAGCCAAGGAAGAAGGAGGGAACTCAAATTTTGGTGGAGGAGAATATCACAATCAACAACTGAAAGGATTGTAAGTACTAGCTCCTTCATATTCAATACAAATAAATTATATTACCCCCCCTGCAAAGATACATGTTATATGTTTTTTTTTTAGGAATGAAATAACTTAGTTTTCTTCATGCATTATTGATTAATTATTGGTTGGAAATAATGAGAAGGATTTATTGTATGCTTGTGTGTAGGTGTGCCTTCAAGGCTTAGGAGCAAGTAACCAAAATTTGAGGATACGCTCTCAACAAGGTCATTGGACAAGATTCGATTGAAAAGGTGCATTCAACTTTCCTCTTTAAACTTCTTTTGATTATTATGCATGTCAAATCTAGGGAAAGGTAGTAATAATTGATTTTGTTTCTCTATCGGTGAACCTAACTCATTCATTAGGGAAATAACACCTTTCTTTCTAGCACCATGTTTATTTCCTTCACAACAATACGGAACATCAAACAAGAGACCAAAATCACATGTTTGGATGAAGGATGAGTTGATCAAAGGAGAACTTTAGCACATGTGAGTCGTTGTCAGGATAAGATGATGTTGGGTTAATATTGACTCAATCAAAATAGTATTTAAATTAACATGCATTTGTTGATTAATGGGTTCATTATTGGTGGTTTATGGGCCCATGGTATTGGGTAAGCCAAGGTATTTTCCCTTGGTATTTTATGTGATGCAGTCTATTTAAAGCTTGGAGAACTCATTATAAAGAGCCTCAAGCAACCTAGTGTTTAGCCAAATTGACCAAGGAAATAATAAAATAAAAGATAGAAGAGGTAGCTAGGTGGGGTCCAATCCAATTCATAGCTCCTTGTAGTGCTCCTCATTCTTAGAGTTTTCGGGTGGTGGAAAATAAAGTTTTCATTGATAAAGAAATGAAAGGGCCCGGTTCAATTGAATTAGTGGATTTATATCAACAAATATTTCATTTAGAGTTTAGTTTACCGGATTATTTTCCATTTAATGACTGGAGATGGAAATGGATATTCCATTGAGATCCCTACTATTAGATGACTAAGACAGGCAATCGATAATTAACATAGGTGCATGAATAATGTCTGTCTGGAAATTGGTAACCTCTTATAATATTGGTTGGGGGGTGGCAGATTTCAATGTTGGTTTTTCCGATAAAGGGTCTCCAAGGTAAATATTGGATCTTCTTAAGTGTATGCTTATTGTGTATTTTTCTTTCTTTCACGATGCTCAATTTGTTTAAATGGTATCAAAGTCATGTTTGGGTGGAAAAATATCTCGCATAATATAAACCCTATACCATTGGATTTGATGAATATAGATTGGAGTGAAGCATAGGTGGAAGAAGCACATAGAGGATAGTGGATGTGTAAGTTCTCAGTTAAGGAGTTCTTGATTCAAAGTTAATGTATATGGAGAATATAGAGACGTGGGAAATGAAACAAGTTGATGTTTCATAGTATCATTTACTCGGGCGACAATGGTAAGATAAGTACTTGTTTGAGAAGTAATTGATTTATGTAATTGTATTTGTAGCATGAAGGATGATAGAAATGAAATAGGTTGATGTTTCATAGCATCACATGCTCAACATGCAATTGTAAAAACTTGTAAATAGGTGTAAGTTAATCACATTTATAAATGGACATATGGTTGTAAGACCTATTTAGGCATGCATACCCTTGGTTTGGTGGTTTATTTGTAAGATCCAATATTTACCATTGAAACCCTTTACTAGGAAAACAAACAACTACGTACATGTCTTCTTTATTTCCTCATCCAACCGGGACAAACATCAAGTTTCTTGAGGCTCTTTATGATAGAGTTCTCAAAATATGCTTTAAAACATTACATACCATGGGTTACCTAATACCATGGTCCCTTAAAGAACTAACAATAAAAACATTAATTATTAAATACAAGTTAATCTAATTATAGTTTTACCTAGACAAGGTTAACAAAACAAACATAGGACTATTGTCATCCTAGAATAGGTTTGGTATGGCTAGTACAAGACAAACTCCACATCAATATCCAAGGTTAAATGTGTATGGATAATATGGCATACAATTCTATTTTTCAACACATTGCATTTTGCCCCCATGGAAAGAGATGTGATTCAACATAACAAAAAGAGTTTTGATATGCAATTAACTAAAGTGAGAGGTGTTAAATAGTAGAAAACAAAGAGAAAGCAAGGTGGCACTAGTATGTAAAATGCAAATATGCATGTGAAAATAGGAGGATGCACGTATGGTAAAGCTAGCACGCCTCATTCTAAGGATGAAATCTCCATGAAACATAACTGACTATATAATAAACATAATGACCTAGCTCACCCCCATATTAGTGCAAAGTAAGACTACACATTTACCATGTGAGAGAATATGATAGCGAGTAAGGAGGACAAGAGGAAAAATAAGGCAATCAACAATATGCATGCGAATCAAATTATGTTGGGAGAGGAAGGAAAGAAATCAAGTCCAAATACCACACATATATGCAAAAAACAACTAGACGGTGGGAGTGAAATGTGAAATTAAAAGAGCATGAGAGAGATCACACCTACATTTACCTATATGTTAATGATACCACGCGGAATTACGAGAAATAATGTTATAACCCATTTCATTAGTGTGAATTTGTTAAATATGTATAGATTTTGACTATTTATCAAGATATTTCAAAGTCAATGCTAGAAACAAGAGACATAAGATGGCTCCTTATGGGCTTCACTTATATTATCTTGTCTAACTACATCTATCTTAAATTGTTGGCAAAGCTTAAAAAATTCTAATCTCTCCATCAATCTCAAGAGTTAGTTCAAGCGGTCATGAACTCGAGGTGAGATATCTCCTGCCAAAGCTAGGAGGTCACTGGTTCAATTCTCTTAATCCTCTCGAGGTTAGGATTTATAAATAGGGTTGATGGTTTACTTGGTTTACCATCCATGAACCATGGGAAAGCTATTACCATCCATGAACCATGGGGAAGTTATTGGAGGGTTTTCCACGAGGTTATTCCTCATAAAAAAATGTAATCTCTCCATCAAACATATTTTTTTTATGTTGGGTATGTGTTATATTCTTTGCATGTGTGTGCGGGGGGTGCAACTGTCAGCAACGCGCCTGACAATCCCTATTTTTGGGTTGTTTTTAGCTTTTTTGAAAATTTTATAAAAACATGTAATTTAATTTCTGTTAAGGGATTGGGGTCTACTTTATAATCCAGGTGAACATTTTAGGGTATTGGATGATGTGGAATACCTATATTTTGTATTGTGAGTGATTCATAATGAGAATGAGAAAATAGGAGGTGTGGCTCCAAGGTTTTTTGGTTTTCTCGGTTAAGGGTTTCCAAGGTAAATATCCGTGTTTTATGTGTGAATGTTGTGGTGTAACCACTATTTTGCTTAAAACAATCTATATGCTTTGCTTCTCTACACATGTTTAAAACTTACATGTGGTATGACAGAGCTCAATTATTGGCATCAAGGGGACACCTTTGCTGTTGAGGGTTTGACGTGGTTGATAGATCTTGGGTATGTGATAAACCTAGGTTAAGTGGGAGCATTGTAGTGTTGGTTTGTGAATTGAAAGAGAATGATGAGAAGTTCAAGAAATTTGATGGCCATAACTTTGAGCTATGGAAGCTCAAAATGGAAGATATTCTTGTATATCTGGAACAATGGATTGCTATGGATCCAGGTACACAAGAATGTTGAAATAAGATTGGGAGAAATTAAAAAGAAGGGTGAGTAATACAATTTGACTATGTTTATTAAAATTTGTGTTGTTGAACGTATTTGGATAAGGTAGTGCGGTAAAGCTGTGCACGAAGTTAGGGAGTTTGTATCAATCAAAATCCCTTGTAAACAAGTTGATTTTGCAAAATAAATTGTATCATCTCAAAATGGATGATAATGACACAGTGACAGAGCATATGAATGTCTACAATACTATGGTAAGTCAAATAACCTCTGTTGGAATTAAAATGGCTGAAGAATATAAATGTATTAGATTATTGTGTTCTTTGCTAGATTCCATGGACAACTTAATTGTGGCAATAGGTAGCGTTACTCAAGAAACCTTAAAATTGGATGAGATAATATCATCCCTGCTATCATAAGAGATGAGGTAGAAAGCCATGGATACTCATAGCATGGATTCCTTGTCTGTGAGAGGTCGCCCCAGGAGAGACAAAAATATGGGATCGGGGGGGAGATCGAAATCTAAGGGTAGATCTTAATCCCCAAGAAAAAGGTATAAGGAAGTGATGGAAATGTGGTAAAGATGGGCACTATAAAAAGGATTGTAGATCTAGCAATGTTGAGAACGCGAAGGGATATGAGGATACCCCTTACACATAGGTGAAGACCTCCTCATAAGAAGGATGATATGTGTACCTAGCTTCCATAGGTAATCATTCAAGACATGATATATTGTTGATTTACTTAGGTGCGTCATGTCATATGACCCCTCGTAGGGACTGATTTTTTTAATATGAAAAGTACAATGGAGAAGATGCGTACTTGAGAGAAGATTCACTAGCCAATATTATTGGACAAGGTAGAGTCAAGTTGAAACTCAAGGATGGAAGGACTAGAACTCTACCTAGAGTGCTACACATTCCAAATCTAGCGAGAAACTTGATATCTATAAGAAAGATGGATGTTACAAGTGTAAAGACTATGTGCGGAGATGGTGGGTGAAACATGGGTTGAGGATCAATGGTATTGTTGAGTGTTGTTAGGGAAAGTGTTCCTATGGTTGGGCTGAGGCCACCAACATATTGAGATTTACAGACATATATATAAAGCTTTGCAAGTACAAATTTAAGCTAAAGTTCAAGGGTTAAGAGGATGTGTACCTTACAACTAGAAGGTTGATCCAAGCTTGCACTTGAGCCCTCCTTTTGTTCGACAAACAAGGAAACTACAAAACTACTTCAAACGTACCTCAAACCAATTTGACCACATATAAGATATTGATATTAAAAAGGACATGAAACCCTGATCTGATAAACATCAACATATAATAAAAAACTAAGATATACATATAATTATTTGGAAAGGGAAAAATGTCAAGTCTTTATTAATTAATGAAACAAGTACAAATACACCTTCTCATCAATCAAGGCACCTCATGAAACCTTCAATCTCGATCTCCTACTTGTCTCTCCCAAGAATCCCAACCTCCAAGCTCTACATCAAAGGTAGATGGAAAATAGGGCATAAGTAAGGGTGATGAAAGTCCAAATTTTTCCAGTATAATAGTACTATAGACTAAGTCATGTTCATGGTCCCCTCTCCCTCTATTATATAGCAAATGGAAGAGATAGGGTCGAGGAGGAAGCAATTACAACTGAAGAGGCAGTTCCAAAACCACCCAACCCTCCTAGTTTCGAGATTTATTTTTTTTATAATTTTTTTAGCATTTTTTAAGATACACGCTAGTGGAACACTAGAAACTAGCATGTGTAAAGGAAAAAATGCTAGTGGACAATAGGAAAGGGACGTTTTTAGGAAAATGCCATTTTAGGGTTTTTCGAGGGGCGTTTAGGAGGTGATTTGGTTTGCAAACTTGTCCATAATCTTCCTAAGTATCCAATGAACTAAGAAAGAGGTAAGGGAATCCTGCAGATGTCTGAAATATGACTATTCAATCCATTAAATTTCCTTTGGGTGAGCATATAAGTTCTTGAAGTGTCGTCATGCGACCAAAACATGTAAGTGTCGCCATAGATAGAGAAGTGTCAATTTTGGCTATAATAGATGCCCCCTAATGTATGATGTCAAAGGGTAAGACGGTGGCCAATATACATTATAAATTAGGAATGGTTGGGTCATGGAGTCAAAAAAATTGGAGAAACCAAGATTGTAGGCTCAAACAAAAATGCCCGAAAGAGAGTAAAAATGTTAAACAATCTGATCTCTGGGACATTCATGTACATGTACAAATGATCACCATAAATATACAAGGTGGATCCAATATGTGTATAACTGATCTAACTATCATGGCCATACAATATGCACAAATTCCCCATGTAAAATATAGAGGAGTCATGGCCACAAATGAACAACATGGTTCCATGCATAATAATCGATCATAGCCACAAGAACAGAAGGTGGATCTATGTGTCAACAAGTGTCATATGAAGTGTGACAAGGTCTTGCACAACTCAGACACTAAAAAAAGATGATGATTCTGCTATTGACCCAAGGTATTTAATCCAAACTACCCAAAGGTACAAATCCTAACCATGTGAATAGAGGAGTTGAAGTCGAACATGGAGGAAACTATTTGATTACCGGTCACTGATGAAACTGTTAACAAACGCGAGGGAACCCATCAGTAATGAAAATGGTCCCCAAGGTACCTAGTACATTCTAACAGGTGTGAATAAATAGTCCTGAAGTCAAACACCTGAAGAATCCCTCGAGTAGGAGAAGTTAAGGGAATCCCACTACCCAATAGTGAGGGAATTTACCATTGATGATTGCAATCCCCAAGGTACTGTCATAAACTCTAAATCTAATTCCTAGAGCAATATGAGTTGAATTCGATAGGAATATATCTACTGGAAGGGAGACATTAAGAAATCCTCCATCAGCCCACACGAGGAAAAATCAAGGGCTGATTTAATTTGGAGTTGGGACAAAAAAGACGTGATATAACGGACTGATACCAAGGAGTGGCTGACAAATAAGGTCAAGGAAACTGTAGAATGACCAATACAAATGTTATCCTTGAACAATGGCCATGACACAAAAGTGACTCAGGAAACTTTAGACACAAAAGGGACCAACGATACAAATTTGTAATGTAGGAGACATTGACAGATTCTCCATATTATTGGAAGATGAACCAACCAGAGGAGTAATAACTCTGAGATCAGGCTTAAACCTAAGGCCAAAAAACTAGAACCCAACTGTTGATAGGCTCAAATTAGTGCTTTGTTCAAGGATGACAAGACTTGCTACCATTATATAAAAAGACATTTGACACCCTTCCCTTTTTTTTTAATACCCTTATTGTATAAGTTAACGAGTCTAAGAAAGCAAACTCGAGACCTTCTTCGTTATTGAAGCAAGCTTGAATAAGAGAGAGAAGAATGCTTGATAAAGCATTGATCCGTGGATTTTATGAGCCCGAATTGCTGAGTGCTTGACGGTGTTTTCACAATTTGAGAATCTGAAAATGCCAAAGAAGAAGCTAAGAGGGATTTTTTTCGTAAAGTTAGTCTCAAAAGTCTGAAAAACTATAAAACACTATAGTGGAGAACTATCTTAGCTCAAGAGAACTAAGGTATTCCTTTTTCGTAGTTAGTCAGCGAGGTGCGAAAAAGGGTTAAACTATCACCATACCAACGCTCATTCGAGAACAAGAATAAAGGTTTGGTTTAACGAGTGTGAAGGAAAAGCAAGGTAACGCGTCTTGTTCCATTGATTTGCGAGTATTTGGCAACAAGCAGTAAACTCAACAAAATTTTCCTAAAGTTTAGCGAGTATGACAATAGAATTAAAAGCGCTTAGAATCTTTTTCATGGTTTAAACTAGAGCAGGAAAAAGAAAAAGTCAGCTAAAAAAGGTTCCTTTTTTGTAAGTTTAGTCCCCTAGGCCCGAAAAAGAGATAAACCTATACTTGGGAGTACTCTTCTGTCCACAGTGAACTAGATCATTCCTTTTTCATAAGTAATCCACATGGGTCGAAAAAGGGTTAAACTTATACCTATGTGGATGTTCCTTTGATTCCTTTAACGAGTTTGGAGTGAACAAGATAACTTGGAAATCTTGTCAAGTTTAAGGAGTCTAACAAGAGCTTAAAGAGAACTCCATATATATTTCCCATAAAGTTTTAATGAGACCAGAAAATTCAACTTGTGGTCTCCTTATTGTTTTTAACAAGCTCAAAGGAAAGATGGAAGAATGCTCTTAATGCGAGGAGACAAGTGTCAGGGGCATTCGGAACTAGTTCCAAGTGCAAGGAACATACCTAAGCATAATGCAAGGAACATGAGAAAGATAAGAACACTGAGGTAGCGTCTCCTCTAGGTAAAGGGTGTCAAGTTGTAATGGCAACATGATATAAGGCTAAGCGACGATGAAATAAGAGATGAGGGTTTACATGACAAGCTAAAACCGTGGAAGCTGGCATCAGGATCATAAGTGTGATCAAGGTATATGCAAATGCAATTTCAGTTTAAATATAAAAATGAGACTAATAAGTAGTCATGAATCCAACTAAGAATCTTGTCTCCAAGAAACAACAATACCAAGATCATATTCAGAACAAGATATCCAATACATGTCACTTTGGTAAAAACATTTGTAACTTCACTATCTTCAACAAGAGGCATAGTCAAGCTAGAGATAACTAAGGAAGACTCTATAACTCCAAGGTCTGAGGATTTACAATCAATAAGATCAACCTCAAGAGGAAATTTAAAGTTGACAGAGGTGATGGAGTCTACAGGAACATAATCAACATCACGGGAGTTAAAAATTCTACACCTATAATCAAACTCATTAGGATCAACGACTTTGTTGTTTGATGGGAGATTCCAAAGACTCGACAATGCCAAAAGAATGTCAGACTGTATCATAGACTATAGGAAGACTTCATTTGAAGGAATTACATCGTACGAGATGAAACATATGTTTAAACATTCAGTTGGATCAATATATTGGAAAGCGGGCTCCAATGTCCCGATTGGATAGATCACCTGATCAACTGCTGAGACCGAGTCCCAAGAAGTAAGCATGAACACAAAGGATTCTTCTTAGTAGCAATTGTACACAAGGGATATGAGGCCGCATAATTCACCCATGGTGGGGTAGTGTCTACCGAAACACTGGGAATTGACAATGGATAGGCTTGGTCTAAAGTCAGGTAACGAGAGGGATCAATAAATTCCAGCTGATCAACAATGAAAATGCTTTCGTTGTGAGGAAAATACATCACACAAAAGAGTGTAGACACCACAGTGTTCATAGAACATATACATAATCACACCTAAGGAGCATATTGAAGTCCAAGGTGTCCTCTATAACCATAAAATCAACTAAGATAATCTTCCCACCTAAAGTAATAGGTGTTTGACTAGGAATTTTATAAAAGGACAATGACTGATTAATAGTTGACACGACGCTAGGATATCCCATACCTCTCTAAGCATACACAGATAAAATACTAACAGAAGCTCCTTCATCTACAATACAATGAGCAACCATGTAGTGTTTAACTTGATGTTTATTTGAATAGGTGCAGCAGAAGGAAGGTGTGGCTCAACTAGACTATCCCAATCAAAGGAAGCAATTCGAGGGCTTGGCGGCGGTTCATTGAAAGAAAATTCAGTTCCCCCTTTTCTAGAAAGTTCTGAACTGACATTGAAGAAAACATGACTAGCAGATAACTCACTCTCCAAATGAAGAGTGGGATTGATCGAAGATTGCATAGATTCAACCACTTGATGTGGGTCACTTTCCAAAGGAATACTGGGATTTACCAAATATTGCATTGATTCAACCACTTAATTAACCAAAGGTTGAATAGGTTGTTGGGAAACCACAAGTGGTTTAGGAGTAGAAGATCATCAAGACTTGGACCACACTTTTTGTACTTCTATAATAACATGGCACATATGAGTTAGTTGATATCCCTTGCAGAGCTTATAAGGGAACTTAGGCTTGTGTCCTATACGTTTTGTTTTCTCAACGGTGTAAACATGACTTGCATTGGCTTATTCCCCCCCCCCAGTATGACCTCCAAAGGCTGGGTGGTTGCGCCTAACATTATTTGTAGAAGATGGGTGGTTTCCCCCAGCATGACTTGTAGAAGTTGGGGTTTTCCCCCAGCATGACCTCCAGAGGTTGGGTGGTTTCCCCAAGCATGAATTGCAAAGGCTAGGTGTTCCCCCCCAACATGACTTGTAGAGGCATGGCGATTGACCCCTTACTTTAATGTCTTCTTCCTATTATTCCTCCTTTCATTCCTTGTAGATTGTTGGTTACTAATATCATAACTTTCACCACATGAGGTGGAAAAATGAGGAGACGATACTATTGGTGAAGGAGGGACAATGTTTTGACGCCCTTGATATAAGGTGCTTTCATGAGAAGCATCATGAGCATTCAGGACAATTCGAGTGGAAAAAAACTAAATTAGTAGCCCAAGGGTGAATCCAAGAAGACTCAGAGTGGTCATCAAAGGAACACCAACGTTTCCGTAAAAAGGGAAATCACAAGAATCCCCTCGCATAGGGGTCCCTTGGTTGGTGTGTGTTGGGATGCTAGTGATAGTTTTCGACTTAACAAGAAATAAATATCTGAGGCCAACTAGCAACAAACAAAACCGAGAGCACACCAATATTAAATTTCCTAAGTATTTAGACCAAGCAAATAAAGATACCTTCCAAAGGAGAGTCTGGGATGATCAAGTCCCAGGACTAACTAGTGAAGGAACGAAGGATAGTTACCTAGGCTCCGCAATGCACCTCTTTGGCTCAAGGTGCTTGAATCACCAAACCGCTTTCCAAAATCGTATGTAAGGTATTTCCTCCGAAGCCTCTCCTAGGTATAGTAGAAATAACCCTCCACCATAACCTGTGTAAGATCTCTAGAGGTCAAGATACTAAGGCTACCAAACTCACAAAATGGGTACGGTGGAATAGTCGTCGCTCCAGTCAATGCGCATGGGTAGGGTAGATAATCTCGAAATTCAAACAACACCGACACTGCATAGGGCCAAAAGAAGGTATTGAGTGAATCCTTGAACGTGCAACAACTCTTGCGTATGCTCAACCGAGTATTGGAGGGGTATCTCCGTAACTCAATATTGCATGATCTCGTGCTTAAATCATGTGTGGGAGGAGATTTCTAGTTCACCTTTTTTCAAGCTTGGGTTTCCCGAAGAATGGCCACTACATTTTTAGTTTAAATTGTTTTGGACAGTTTGACGTTGAGCCCTAGTCCAAAACACTAGCCTAAACTAGTATGTGTCGTCCCTAAAAAATAAAACTTACTAATATATTTTTAATTATCAACGTTCTTTTTAAAGGCTCTTGATTACTCAAATGGGAAGTGGTCATGAAACTAATGATGTTTCTTGACTCGAAAATGAAAACAACATGGAAAATGCAAACAAAGAGTCAAGATACAAAGTTTTTTCCTTCTCTTTTTCTTTTCAAAACTGAAAATGCAGGCCACAAATGAAAGATCTCTTTTCTTCTTTTCAAAAAACAAAGATATGCAAATGCACCTAAAGACTAATGGCACTATCCTAGATGCATATAAAGCAAAGACTTGTTCTTTTTTATTTTTCTTTTAAAATGAAAAAAGAAAATGAATTATAAGCAAGTACATGCATCTGATGTAAAGACAAAGCGACTTAACTTCTTCACTATGTCGACAATATTAGAACGCTATATTGACCTAAGGTCTGGCAAGACCTCACTTGGAAGGAAGAATTGCATAAAAGACCAAGTAAACCCCTTTGGTGTAAGGAGTTTGACCAAGAAGACTATATAAAGTAAGGATAAGATGGCTCACAAGTTCAGTCTATACATACTGACAGAGGTTGATAAAAAATACCATACAAAACAAGGTCACGCCAAACAAGGAGATCAAGCACAAAATTAATCACAAGCCCAAATGCTTCAAAAAGGATTCTAACATTGAGTTAAGATCGATCACAAGAGAAGACACCATTACCAAGGGGTCCTACATAGTCCTAGCAACAACAAGGACTCCAAAGATTGCAACCAAACCCTTCCTAAACAGCCTTGAAAGTGAAAAAACCACTTACATGAGGGACATGCTAGTGAACAACATTGACATTAGCATGTAAAAAGCATCTGAAAGCACTCTCCACCAACGTGTATGAGGGAAAAACGTTAATGTATACACTAGACCAAGCGTGTAGGAATAGAAAGGTGGTAAAAAGAAGAATCCAATTCCCAAAATGACAAGTAAAGTGTCTATATAGACTCAGAGATTGTTCCTAACCTAAAATCAAGACTCAGACCTTAAAATATACTGGAAAACTAGACATGGAGATCCCAAATCATATAGGATTCTTCCCAAAATAGTCACTATTTTTGTTGTTAGTGAAAGTGTTCCTATGGTTGGGGTGAGGCCACCAACATACTGGGATTTACAGACATACATATAAAGCTTTGCAAGTACAAATTTAAGTAAAACTTCAAGGGTTAAGAGGATGTATACCTTACAACCAGAAGGTTGATCCAAAATTTCACTTGATCCCTCCTCTTGATCTCCAAAGAAGGAACTTAGAAAACCACTTCAGACCTTCCTCAAACCAATTTGACCACATATATACAATATTGATATTCAAAAGAACATGAAACCCTAATATGATAAACCTTAACATATAATAAAAAACTAAGATATACATACAATGATTTGGAAAGGAAAAAATGTCAAGTCTTTATTAATTAATGAGACAAGCACAAATATACTTCCCCATCAATCAAGGCACCTCATGAAAGCTTCAATTAGGATCTCCTGCTTCTTTCCTCCAAGAATCACAATCTCCAAGCTCTGCATCAAAGGTAGATGGAAACTAGGGCATAGGTAAGGGGGATGAAAGTCTAATGTTTTCCAACATAACAATACAATAGACTAAGTCCTTTTCATGGTCCCCTCTCCCTCTCTTATATAACAAATGGAAGAGATAGGGTCGAGGAGGAAGCAATTACAATCGAGGAGGCAATTCCAAAACCACCCAATTTCAAGATTTTTTATTTTTATTTTTATTTTTATTTTTTGAGCATTTTTAAAGATACATGCTAGTAGTACACTAGCAACTAGCGTGTGCAAAGGAAAAAATGTTAGTAGACCTTAGGCAAAGGGATTGTTTGGAAAAAAAATGCCATTTTTAGGTTTTTTCTAGGGGTTTTCAGGAGGCGATTTGGTATGCAATCTTGTTCATCATCTTGCTAAGTATGAAATGGACTAAGAAATAGGTAAGGGAATCCTATTGATTTCCCAATATGGATCTTCAATTTATTAATTTCCCTTTGGGTGAGCAACAATAAGTTCATGAAGTGTTATCGTGTGACCAAAAAATGTAAGTGTCGTCACAAACAAAGAAGTGCCAATTTTGGCTATAACAATGAGGGGAATTCTATTTAAAACTCTATACAAACTATTGGTAAGCACCATCATCGATAAATGTAACAATTCGGTTGTGCATGAGGAAGGAGGTAAATATGACATGACCATGATTGGGGCATATTGGAGAAAAGGGACTTCAAGCATTATAAGGTAAAGGTATGGTTGAAGGTATGACTGATTGCACTCTGGGTTTTGATTTATGTGAATATGGCATATATGGAAAACATAATCGAGTCAGATTTTCATTTGGTTCTACAAGAGCAAAGGGAATTTTGGATTTAATGCACAGTGATGTGTTTGTGCTTGTGCATGTTCTATCATTAGGTAGATCAGCGTATTATATTTCATTTATAGATGTTTTCTCAAGAAACACATGGATTTATTTCGTTTGAAAGAAATTTGAAGTATTTGCTAAGTTTAAAGAATTTAGGGCTCTTTTAGAGAACCAGACAGAAAAGAAAATAAAGGTGTTGAGGAAAGATAACAGTGGAGGGTTTTGCAGGAATGAATTTGAGGAATTCTATAAGAAGTGTGGTATAGCAAGGAAAAATACTACTCCATACACACCTCAACATAATGGAGTTGTCGAAAGGATGAATAATATGATGATGGAAAAGGCAAGGAGCATGCTAAGTAGTGTTGGGATATGACAAGAATTTTGGGCATAGGCGGTGGAAGCAACATGTTACTTGGTAAATCTATCACCCACATCATGATTGGTTGACAAAAATAAACAAGAGGCATGGACTAATAAGAAACCCTTTATTAAGCATCTGAAATCTTTTAGTTGTGATGCTTATGTACATGTTCCAAAGGAGAAAAGGAGCAAGTTGGATGACAAAGATGAAAAATGTATCTTTATTGGCTATAAAGATGGCACAAAAGGTTATAAGCTTTGGAATCCTATAACTAAGAAGACTATTTATAGTCAAGATGTTGTGTTTAGAGGGGTCAAAGAACTCCCCAGAGAGGAACCAACTCTAATGGAAAATGAACCAGATACAATAAAGTTCGATTTAGAAGATGAAGAATATGCCTCAACGAAAGAACCTGAATAAGAAGAAGAAGAACCTCATTCCCCAGTTTTGAGGAGATCGTCTAGAGAAAGAAGTCATACGGAAAGGTATTTCCCTCCTGATTTTCGGTCTAATTTTTCTTTATCTATGACTGATGATGATCCTAGAAATGTGAAGGAAGCTATTCATTCAAAGGATAGTGATCTTTGGAAGAAGGCCATGATTGGAGAAATGGATGTCTTGAAAAAAATTAATCCTGGGATCTAGTCCAGTTATCAGTTGGTAGAAAAGTCGTTGGCAACAAATGGTTGCTTAAAAAGAAGTTAAATGCAGAAGGTAAAGTGGAGAAGTATAAAGCTCACTTGGTAGCAAAGGGATATTCTCAGGTAGAGGGGATTGATTTTGGTGAAATATTTTCTCCAGTTGCAAAATTAACTTCTATTAGATTTCTTCTTGTTATTGTTGTTGCTTTTGATCTTGAAGTAGAGTAGATGGATGTGAAGTCAATGTTCTTACTTGGATATCTTGAAGAAGAAATCTACATGAAGCAACCATAAGGGCTCTTAGTAAAGGGAAAGAAAGAGTTGGTATGTAAACTAATGAAGTCCCTTTATTGTCTAAAGCAATCTCCAAGGATGTGGTACCAAAATTTTGGCACATACATACTTGGATTGGGGTATGTGAGAAGCAACGCTGATCTCTGTGTATACTCGAAACAGATTGGTGATCACTTCATTAACATAGTACTGCATGTTGATGACATGTGCTGATTGGAAACAACAAAGATGTTATAGAGGAGGTGAAGTCTCAACTTTCCTCCAAATTTGACATGAAGGATCTCGATGCTGCAAACTTCATTATGGGAATGGAGATAAGAAGATATTTTGCAAACACGAATATCTTGTTAAATCAAAGAAAATATATAGAGATAGTACTACAAAGATTTAACATGCTGGAAACTAATTGGTCAAAGTCCCTATTCCTATAGGTGTAAATTTATATGTAGAGCAATGTCCCAAGACATAGGAAGAGGAAGAAGATATGTCACAAGTTCCATATGCCAATGTAGTTGGTAGTTTGATGTATGCAATGGTTTGTACCAAACCAGAGATTGCATGTAGTGGGAGTTTTGAGCAGATATATGTCAAAGCCAGGTAAAGAGCATTGGAAAAATGTAAAGAGGGTCTTCAAATATTTGCGTGGCACCAGAGATTATGCAATCTGCTACTAAGGAAGACCTAGAACAGACGGAGTGAGAGATGTAACTCGATGTATAGGGATTTGTTGATGTAGACTGGGCTGGAGATATTGATTGTAGAAGATCTACAAGTGGGTACGTGTTTAACCTATTTGGAGGAGCTATTAGTTGGATGAGCAAGAGACAAGATGTAGTTGCACTCTCAACTACAGAAGTTGAATACATGGTAGGCACTCATGCAAGCAAAGAAGTTGTATAGTTGCAGAGATTGTGTTCATGTATTGAGTTTATATAGAAAGATATAATGTTAGATTGTGATAACCAAAGTGCAATCTTCCTAGCAAAGAACCCTGCTTATCATGCTAAGACAAAAGCATATTGATGTGCAATATCACTTTGTGAGAGATATGGTTGAAGACAAGAAGGTGCTACTAGAGAAGGTTGAAACCTTGAAGAATGTTGCAGACTCATTAACAAAGTCTGTTAGTACATAGAAGTTCTCTTGGTGTAGAGAATCTATGGATATTGATTCCCTGAACCTGTGACCCTATGAGTACATAACTGATTGTTATGCTAAGGAAACAATAAGTGGGAGAATGTTGGGTATGTGTTATATTCTTGCATGTGTGTGGGTGTGGGGGGGTGTGATTGTCGGCGACGCAACTAATGATCCATATTTTTGGGTTTTTTTTGAGATTTTTCTAAAAATATGTAATTTAATCTCGATTAAGGGATTGGGGTCTATTTTCTAGTCCGAGTTAACAAATTAGAGTATTGGATTCTATGGAGTACATATATTTTGTATTGTGAGCAATTCATAATGAGAATGAGAAAATAGGAGATGTGGCTCCAAGGTTTGTTGGTTTTCCCAATTAATGGTTTCCAAGGTAAATCTCTATGTTTTATGTGTGAATTTTGTGGTGTAATCACTATTTTTCTTAAAATAATCTATATGCTTTGCTTCTCTGCACAGGTTTAAAACTTACATTTTATTTGTGTGTAATAGTGAGAGAAACAAAATCGTTAACATGAAATTAATAGCTTTCTCATAGCATGTAAGGAATGTTAGAATTTGATAGTTGTAAACTAAGATCACTAAAATAATGTCAAAGCACAAAACAATGCGTGGATCTCATTTAACCATGATGATCAATGATCATCTCCCAACCATAGACAAATAAATGTCTCCCTCGAGCTCCCCCTTCCAATAGATATAAATCGTTCAGAGATAGAAGTACATCCAGATGATAGTAGCATAAATCCAAGAAACACAAAGAAAAACTTCTTCAAGAATGGAGAACCCCAAAATCATACTTCTCCCTTCCAATAGATATAAATAGTTTAGAGATAGAAGTAGATACAAATGATAGTAGAATAAACCTAAGAAACACAAATAGAAACTTCTCGAAGAATGGAGAACCCAAAAAACATACTTCTCCTTAGTTGTAGTGAACTTCTCTCTTCACTTGAGCAAACTTGCTTGAGTGATTAATGTAAAAATGAAGTGGAGAATCTTCTATTTATAGTGTAAGTCACTGGCAGTTTAATTTAGTTGGGTTCGACTTGTCCTTTTCACTAGGACCAAATTGACTTGTTCGATTTCTTTTCTAGACCGACTTGTGTTCTCTTTCAGGGCCGACTTGTGAGGATGAGCCTCATGCAGCTACTACAACAACACTCCCTCTTACCCATGCAAGAATCACCATAATCAATTGGAACACATATGGATATCAACAGTACATCACGGCTATCTGGAACATCTCTATCTAAGGAAGGTCCTCCATCTGGAGTTCACTCAGAACTCAGTCCACATAGGATAGGATGTTGTTTAATCACTCAGATCAGTAAGTTACCAATAATACACATGAATCATATAATCATTACAGAGACAAGAGACAAAGATAGTAGATTGAAGGACAAATTATATTACACAAAACACATATGGGTTCATACAAACATCAAACCGAACCAAGTTTGTATATGGCTCAACAACCTATTATATATGATTACAAAACATTTATGAATAACTACTTGTCGGTTCAGTCAACCGACATGACCTATGGAGGCCGACCTAATCTCTAATTAGTTGGCTAACCGACTAGTTCCTCCAACATCTCCCCCAGGAACAAAATCTTTCTTTGTCCCAAAGAAACATAGGAGGTATCAACAAAAAATAAACTGTCTGAAGTAGTTTTTCCAATTGCTTTGTCTTTAAGGGATGTGCAGTCGAATGGATGGTCTCTTCTGTACACATATCTCCACAATGGCTTCTGATGTAATGGCTAGTTGGTGCTGAAATTTTGTCCAATTGCGGAGGGCATTCTGAATGTCAATGGTAAAGGTTGTAATGCTTGACAGGATCGACATATTCTCTTGTATTGGGAGGTCAATGATATTAATCATGTCAAGCCCCAACAGTTGAGTTTTTTCCTCTGCTGTGTCGAGTAATCTTTACATTTGTGGACAAATTTTGTCGAGGGCGTCGAGGCTGGGTAGTGCTTGATTCATCCCCTCATGTGTTTGTTTTTCTAGTTTCTCGAGCTTTGTTGTTTCTAGTACTATCTGATCTTGTACTGTGATCCTCATTTCTTCTTCAAGGTTTTGTTGCTTTTCCAATGTTTTGATGTGTTCGCGAGTCTCTCTAGCTTGCTAGAATACTTAACCATAATAGGTATACCAGTTTTGCAAAACTTCTTCTGTAGTGATAGATTCATCCAAATGCTCCCGTAGTACCTTGTGGGCTTCTGAAAATGCGGTGTACTGATGTCTTAGTAGCACAAAAGTCTCTTCTTTTTGTTCATCTTTCTTGGCTTGCAATTGTGTCTGAAGGTTTGACACGACACTCTCCAACAACTGGTAAGATATTTCTAATGGTTTGTTAGTGCCGGTCTCCGTTTCTCCTGGTAAAATTGTTTGTGTTAAATTCCTGCATTTGGTCAGGAATTCTACCTGTTTTGCTTTAAGTTTCTCTATTTGTTCATGTTTGTTTTGGTTTCTTGTTGCAGATTCTTTAGTGAGTGATTCCAATAGTTGGTCCAGTTCTCCATCTCTAAGTTTTGGAGTGTCGACTATAGTAGTCGACCCTAGCTGATGAAGGTGGATAACTGTCGGCACCTGTTGTGTCTACTGCTGTTCTCTTTTCTTTTGCTTTTGTGTTTAGAGTGATGGATTACCACTGGTTCTGTTGGTATTGATTCTAGCTGCTTCTTTGTTTGGTGCTCTCCAGTCGGCGGATTTTCGGTCGGGTGAACTTTTGTTGTGGCATGGTTTTCTGGTTGTATTTCATGGGTGGGGCTTGTAGCTGTTTGTACATCCAGTGGTGGAGAAGATGGTGGCTCTGGATTGTGAGGGGAATCTGGAACTGGTGGTGGTGATGGTGATGGGGAATGGTCTGGAGTTAATGGGGTGGTCGAAAGGTTATTTGTCAGCATGGGGTCCTCGACTTCCGATTGCATGTCAACAGGGTTGTTGGTTTCTTCAGAGTCCATGAGGTTGGTGATTTCTTGATCTAGTGCTTCAATTTAATCATTCCCCTCAAGAACAACTATGGGTGGATATGGGATAAATTGTGTGAATGATGAGATTTGGGCTGGAACAACTGTGGATGACTTGTCAGGGTTTCAGATAAATGAGGATTTGATGACTCCCACAACTTTTGGCTGTGGTGAGAATTGGTCGGTTTGTAGGGTGAGAAATCGTCGAGTAGAGCTCGACTATGTGAGTTGATGCGTGGTGTTGATTTGTCGGGCATTGCAGAATAGATTTGGCAGGTTGTTGATAAATTTCTGAAGTTCAACATCTTTATCAATTTTTTCTTCAAGGATTCCACGGATTATATCTTTGTAGGGGTTTGGTGATATGGCGTCAGTTGAGTCTGGTGTTGTTCTGGTTGGAGATGGTAGTGGGGATTCTGGTGTCAAATCAATAGGATTTATTTCAGGAGGGGTAGAAACTCTTACCTTTTTTAGTTATGCCTTGTTTTGCTCCTGATTCTATGAACTTTTTGAACTGTGACTCGACAGATACTTTGTTTAGTGAGACGTCCTCCAAAATGTCAGCATCAGTAGAAAGTAACTCTTCTTCATCTTCTGATTCCTTTGGAAGGATGAGTTTGTGCTTCCCCTTTCCTTGTTTCTGAATCTCTTTCTTTTTCCTTGATATTGATATCTCCTAATCTATTTTTTTTCAGATTCTCCTTTTTCGTAGCATACTCAGGTCTGTCAGATTATGTTTCTTCATCTGTGTGTTCTCCTCCCTCCTCTTCCTGCTGTTGAGTCAGGACAATAGTTTTATGTTGTGTCGGTACAATGGCCTATTGTTGAGTTGTTATAGTTACAATTTGAAGATTATTTGTCTCTTCTTTTGGGTTATCCTCTGAAGTGAACATCCTGATATGAAGGCGCACTTCATAATCTTCTTCTTTCTCTTGGTTGGTCAGTGATTCTATGATTGGTTGGTTGGTTTTCTTCGCCATTGCTGGTATCGATATCTTGGTGTTGGATTGTTGGCTCAATTCCTTAAAAATATCCTCGACTGTTGGGTAATAATTGAGGGGTTTGGCCTTCACTGTTGCTCCCTGCATGTACTAGACAACAGTATGATCGAGCTCCAACTGAATGTGTGCTAACGGTGGAAGACATATTCAGATGTTTTGAGGCACCCTCCATCTGGCTGTTTGGACTTTTAGATTTTGAAACCAATTTTCTAATAATACTTTGGCTTCTTCAAGTTCTTGTGGCTCTCCAGCCATTGAAAACGGCTTGAAGTGCCACATATGAAATCTGGTCAGTTATAGGAACTGGGGATGTCCGACTGGACATAAGTAGTACATGACGATCCATATGATCAGTGATGGAAATATGATTATTGTGCATGTTTCCTAGCATTTTTCATAGATATATTTGATCATGTTGGTCACATATTGAGCCCAACAGTATCTTTTCCCTTTTTCGGCTATTGTATCTACGACTTCCAACATGTCGAGCTTCAGGTCGCACCCTCGACCTGTAATAGTTAAACCCGTGGACACTATTTTCACAACCATTTTGGGTGTGGAAGCTTTGTTTTGTCCGATTATCAGGCCTTTGGAGTTCTTTCTTGTTGGAGTTCCAGTTAATTTCTCAACTAATCCATCCTTTATACCCACAGGGACATGTTCTCCTTTGTTAGCAAACCCAATAAGTTTGTAAATGGTTTCACTGGATATCTCAACAGGTTTGTCGAAGTAGAATTTCCCATTGTGATATCGACTGATGATAAATTTGACAATGGTTTCTGTTGTCCCCCCAAAAATTGCCATGAGAGGTGCGTTCATATAGTTCATAATGGACCTAGCATTTACTTTGAGCCCTTCCTCTGTAATCTTTGTGTTTTCATAGGCCCATTTTTTGATTTCTGCCCAAAGTCACGCCCATGAATTTTCCTGTACTTTTGCCTTTTTATTGTTTTCCAGTCTTTTTATTGGCATAGTCACAACAAATTCTAACTCCTTTGCGTTGGCAATCGCAGCTATGGTATTCTTTTGTGTCACTTTCTCGGCAATCGAGTCATCTTTTTGAATAGAGGTTTTTCTCTCAGAGTTTTGATAATTTTGTCACTCAAGTTCTTCATAGAATGTTGTGAAATATTCGCCTAACGTAGTATTTATAGGTGGGATGGATGATGATCTTTTAGATGGAGGTATTAATGGCGGATTCGATGGCAGAGGACTCTCTATTGAAGGCTCTTTTAATGCACTCTGGTTTTGGTGCTCCTTCTGATTGTAGTCATGATAGCTTGATTGGACCTTTTGATCCTCTTGTCGATGCCGGTTGTATGGTCGGTAGGTGGTATGTCGATGGTGAGAATGTCAGTTGTTATTTTTGTCACATTGTACTCTGCTACATCTTTCAAAATTTCCTGTCATTTTGATCTTACTGGTCTTTGATTTTGTTTGTTGTTTTTAGGTTTTTCTGGTTTTTATAGATCTTGTCAACAATTATGAAACCGTTTATTTTTATTTTATATATATATATATATTTAGGTTTTTTAGTTTTGATGCCATTTTAGTCGGGGACCATTTACTAGTTTACGAAATAGCCCGCCTTGTAACGTTCTCAATCGGACTGATTTGTTGGCATTGGTTTCTTCAACAATATAGGGTCCCATCCACTTTGTTTGTAGTTTATTTGGTTTGCCTTTCACCCGACTATTATACAGCAGTGCAATATTTCCAACTAACAAGTTCTTATTTTTGATATTTCGGTCATGCCATGCTTTTTGTTGCTGTTTTTGAATTTCTTGATGTTGTATAGCCATAAGTCGGTCTTCCTCTAACTTAGATAGTTGCATTAGTCAGTCCTTCTTTTCTTCTTTGACATTAATATGTAATTTTTCAGTTATTATTGGTGTTTGTTGTCGAAAGTGTAGGGGGAAGATTGCTTCTTGGCCATAGACTAGTCGAAATGGTGTTTGGTCGGTGGATTGTTTATATGTTGTTCGATAAGTCCATATGACAACAAGAATTTTTTCATCCCAGTCATATTTATTAGTGCTATGGATTTTTGTTAGGCCTCTTGTTAGGGTTTTATTAAATGCTTCTATTTCCCCATTAGACTGAGGGTGATAAGCTATACTTTGTCTGTGGTCGATATTGAACTACTTTGTCAATGCCGCAATAGTTCTGTTAATAAAATGTGATCCTTGGTCGTTGATTAAGGTCAATGGACAACCAAATCTAGTAATTATGAATTTAGCAGCCACTTCACTAGAGCAAGTTTCGACAAGTTCTGCCTTTGCCCATTTAGTAACGTATTTCATTGTCAATTCTTGACAAGTGGTCGGGTTCGACGTTTAGCTTTCCTGGTCGAACCACTACTTTGAACTCAAATTCTTGGAAGAGTAACAACCAACAACATATTCTTCCATGATGTAAAGGTTTGTTTACCAAGTATTTTAAAGCTTGATGATCTATATAGAATATGAAAGGGTTAGCTAATAGGTAATGTCGATATTTTTGTAGCGCAAATACCATCCCTAATGCCTCTCTTTCTGTCATTGAATAGTTCCGTTATGCCTTGTTTAGTTTTCGACTACTATACACAATTGGATAGTCCATCTTGTCATCTCCAGGTTGAGTTAAAATTGCACCTATTGCTATGCCCGATGCATCAATGTGGACGTGAAATTTGACTGACCAGTTTGGAAATATGAGAATGGGTGCTTCGACTAATTTTTTCTTCAACATGTCGAAGGAAGCATCACATTCCTTAGTCCATTCATACTCTTGGTATTCTTTTAATAGTTCTTCTAAAGGGTAGGTCATATCTGAATAATGACGAATGTATTTTCTGTAATATCCTGTATGTCCTAGTAGCACTCTGACTTGATTTGGATTTATTGGGGGTTTTATATCAAGAATGATTTTTATTTTTGCAAAGTCAACTTTGATGCCTCCCTTGCATACAATATGCCATAATAAAATTCCTATGGTGGTCAAAAAGATGCATTTCCTTATATTGAGAGATAGCTGGATTTGTCGGTAACGTTCTAACATCATCCTTAGCCATTTGCAATGATCTTTCAACATGGAGTATATTGTCCAGACATCGAAAGATATAGCCATTTTTTATATATATACTCCTGAAATGCTTTAAATACTATCTTGGAAAATACAACTGGTGCATTTTTTAATCCAAATGGCATAACTCTGTAAGCAAATGAGCTGAATTCACAGACAAATGTCGTCTTCTTCTAGTCTTCTTTAGCATTTGGGACTTGATTATATCCTGAGAATCCATCTGTAAACCAGTCGCACTCATGTCCTGCGACTTCATTTAAGATTTCATCTGCGAATGGTGTTGGAAATGGATCTGTTAGAGTGACTTTATTTAGGTCTCAGAAATCGACATAGATTCTTAATTTTGTCGGATCATGATTTTTTGGTTGGATGACCATAGGGCTTTCCCATTCCGATTGGTCAATTGGATAGATTATCCCTATGGATAGCATGTTGTCAATCTCCTTTTTCACTATTTTGTTGTATTTGTGAGCCAGTTTATAAGGCCTTTTCTATATAGGTCTCGCATCAGTTTTGATATCTATTTTCATTTCACCCATCTCTTGTACTAACCCTTTTAGGTCTTTATAGTCTCAGGAAAAGACATCTTGGAATTCTTTTAATAGGTTAACTATTTCTGTTGTTTTCTCATCATCCCAGTAGTCACCTATTTGTGCCATTTTTGGTCGATCATCATTAGAAATGTCGACTTCTTTGGTTTTAACTTTCGCGTCCATCCATTCTTGCGCCTTGCTTTCATTGATTTTTCGACTTCCTTCTTTAAATTGTGAAAATAATGAATGGAAGTCTGCTGCTGTCATCATGTCGATATCTTCTATGTCGATCAAATCAACTTTAAATATTGTTTTAATTGGTTTTACCATTTCTGGATGATTAGTTTTCCATTGAAATCTTTTTCCATGTGTGTGCTCATTCTCCAGTCAAAGTCTTGTCGATTGTGGTATTCTATTTGATCGAATGTTATTAAATTATGCTTTTAGTCGGTTATGATTTTGTGTCGAAGTATGCTGAACAATCGGTTTTATAAATGTTTTTATTTGTCTAGTTGCTTCGACCAGTTTGTCATCTTTCAGTATGAATCTAAAGTCCTTAATGAAATTTTCCTTAAGTTCTTGCTATATGAATGTTTCACCTCAAGCTTCTTCTATCTTATACCATTTGTTTGGTAAATAGTCAAGTGTGGATGGAAATAAGTGTGGTCATGTTGGTTTGTCTTTGTACCCAAGTCTTCTCCATTCCCTCTCACATATACTTATGTGATTTTCAGGGTTTTGTCCTTGTGTGAAGACTGGTATTTGTGCCTGTTTAGTTATTTTCCTTTCGCCAAATCTTTCGATGAAGTAGGTCGAAGTTGTTGTCCATGTTTGTAGCCTCGACTGGTGGGTATCCCATCATCGAGTAGCTTGACCTGTAGATGTTTCAACCAGGATTTGTAGTTGGCCATGCTCTCCTAAGTTTTTGGAGACTTGTTCGATATGGAGGACTGGTGACTCTCTTTCTTTATACCAAAGAGATTGTTTATTTTTTGTTTTAATCGGTGTGAAAGAAGGGTATTCCCTATCTTTCTTTCAAATATCTTGGAATGATAGACACATAACAGCATTGTCGAGTCAGTTTCTTTGATATGGCTTGGATAGTCCAGCATCCTCGTGCTTTAGTTTCATAATTTTCTATCTCCCAATCATATAATTCTGCATCCGAATTATATCCAACTGAACCTTGGTTCCCTAAGTGAAGTTCCCCATAGATATTTGGCTCAATATAGTCTTCATTATTCTGTATCTTGTAAAGTTGTTGAATGTCGACTTCTTCATCTATTGGTTCGGTCCAAGGTTCTCCTTGAGAAGGATGAATGGGGACAATTAATTTCTGTCCATTTCCTTTGAGTTTTATCCTCTCATTGTATATTGAAATCGATGCTTTCATCTTCCTACCCCATGGTTGACCCATTAAGGCTGGGAAAGAACTGGATCCTTCTTTAGGGTCGATGATTTCGAAATCGACTTTCATGGTGATTCCCTTGATGGTCGTGTTGACATTGTGCCATACGCTAATAGGTTCGATCAGTCCTTGATCTACTAATTTGAGATATATGCTTGATTCGTTTAGTCGAGGTCTGCCTAGTTGTTCCCATGTATCTCACGTCATAATACTGACTTGGGATCCAAAGTCAAGAACAGCTTGTCGAACGTGATATCCCTCTATCTCCAGGTCGACAAGTGGATCAACATCACTCTTATCTTTCTGATTTAGACTACATATATTTTTAGTTTGTTTCTCCATATTAGGCTTGTTCTTAATATTATATAACCTATCAATAAATTGTGATACTAATTTGTCGTTATGTATTAAGTTAAGTAATTCTTCTGAGACATCCTGTCGACTGTTATCAATTTCTTCTTGTCGGGTGAATTCTTGGAACATATTTGATGCATCATTATATAATTGTTTTTGCTTTATGGGGTTAGGATAATCACCTTTGTTTTTTATTTTGCATATTCTTGGATTATCATTACTAGTCTTTGTTCCTTATCTAGTGACTACTTGTAAATTCTTTGTATGAATTATATCACATTTATGAACACACGACAAGACATTAACATTTTTTTTCTTATTTATTTTTTCAAGTATAGTGGGACAATCCTCTAGCGAGTTACCGCCCACGCCACAACTAGTACAAAATTTCAGGTCGGTCCGATCTTTATACGAAAAGTCTGTGTATCAGTGGCCTTCCTTATAACACGTGAAACATTGAATTGGTCGTCGAGGTCGGTTGTCACGATTTCCATTGAATCGACCTCAACCAGCAAATCCTCCACGACGATTGTCATACCGACGCTCATATCTCTGGCCTTCATATTTCTGATCATTTTTCCCATTCTACTCATTTCTTCTTGGAATGTTATGATTGTTCTTCTATGCGACAACATTGGTTTGATAGACTGCATGATAGTTTTGTCGATTGTTTAGGTTCAGATGGTAGTCAGCTGTTGTATGAATTTTTACTTTGCAAATTAAACACCATGAAGCTTTGCTATTCTTCACATTGAACGAACAGTCCTTCGTCGTGTGTATCCCATGTTCTTAGCAAATATCACAGAAACATTTCGTTTGGACAAATCAGACATCTTGTTGGCTTACGTCTTGTCGACAATTGTCTTTAGGGTGGACGACCGTCGAGAAGTTCATGCACCAGATGTCTTGACCTTTGAGGTTTATCTCTCTTAATGATTTTTGCATAATTTCCAACTGCTCCTCAATACGATTGTCGACCAGGTGTGCTGGATATTCATCGTCCATGTTGACCTGCAGTGCTTTAGTCAGCGCTTCTTCGTATGTTTTGAATGTGTCCAGACTTATATGTCTCCGGATATTCTATACAATTCCTGTAAGAAACCATTGAATTAATAGTTGTTCATCAATATTATAATATAATTGGCTCAATAGTTCCTTCCATTGCTTGTCGTAGTCCCGAACAGTTTCTGTGGGTTTTTGGACTGTCGTATTCAACTTTTTTACAGTCAGATGTTTTGCGTCTGGTGTTTTGAACAAGGATATAAACTATTGCTTAATTTATACCTTGGTCACGTTAAGTGTATTCTCGATATATGTGATATACCAAGTCAATGCCCTCTTCTGTAAGGCACCAACGAATTGCGCCATCTGTATGTCTAGTCAGCGTTTCTTTATATCTTTTGAATGTTTCCAGACTTATATGTCTCCGGATATTCTATACAATTCCTGCAAGAAACCATTGAATTAATAGTTGTTCATCAATATTATAATCTAATTGTCTCAATAGTTCCTTCCATCGCTTGTCGTAGTCCCGAACAGTTTCTGTGGGTTTCTGGACTGTCGTATTCAACTTTTTTGCTGCCAGATGTTTTGCATCTAGTGTTTTGAACAAGGATAGAAACTATTGCTTAATTTCTACCTTGGTGACGTTAAGTGTCTTCTCGGTATATGTCATATACCAAGTCGGTGCCCTCTTCCATGAGGCACCAATGAACTACGCCATCCTTCTGTATTCACTAGTTACAGCATTAGCGCCCCATGTCGATTCACAGACAAACTAGTGTCATCTGGGATCCTCATCACCCTCATAGAGGGGGATGTGTACTGCATCATGCCCCATGTCGTCAGCATCGATGTCTTCTTTAGGAGGTGGTGGTGGGGGTGGTGGGATATTCTCTATGGCTTTGTGATGGTCACAACAAGTTTCGACAGAACTCTTGTTTCCGTCGGTCATTTTATTTGTCGGTTCCTCCTCAACAAGTAGTCGGATCAATTCGACTTCTTTCGTCAATGTCCAAGCTAATCGCTGTCGCTCGGATATTCTCCTCTATGAATCTGACTGTTCTGTGTTTTTTGAAGCTGTGTTTGGTAGGGGGTGCTCCTTCATTGCCTGGTTAGAGTAGGTTGATACTTCAGTTGGATGGGTATGTTTGGAATGTGACCCAATGTCCTTCCTAAGGTTGACGAATTACCAGATGATCGACATCATTTCCTTTATCGTCTAGTTGAGTCCATATGTAGAACTCACCAGCTCGCATCCTTAGGTCCTCTTGACAATGGTCTACACTCAGGAACTCAGGTTCCGATTAACTGGAGATAGAGGTCTTACCTCCTTGGGTATCTCAATATGGAGAGGTTCACATTGCTCTATCCACAGATCTTCCTCCATTGGTGACACTTCTTCCTCATCTATGCCCTCTTCTTATCAGACATGACCCGACTCTGGTGAATGTCCGTCATGTTCAGTCACTCTGGTATTCATTCTTCTCTACAGCGCAATGGCTTGCTCTCTTTGTTCCTCCCTTCTCTTCTGCCTTTTATCTCTCCCTATTTGCTGCAAATATGGAGTGCTTTTGTGAGTCACTATCCAAATTATTTCTTTCTTGGCCCAATTGTTCATTGCTGGTGGTTCCTATTAAAGTCGACTAGAATCCTTCTACTCCACCTCAACTGTTGATGTATTTGTAACTTTAGAATGTATTCATCTATGTATCTTATGTATTGTAACCCGATGTTTATTCCGGGATGTATCTATTATGTATTTGAGTCATATTGTCATACCCCGATGTTTCGATCGAGAGGATCAATAATGTAAATAAGTCATGTCAATTCATTGTTAAATTCCCCACAGTTTCGGGGCACTAGGGTTATTAGACACTCCTAGAGATGTCGGCTCTAGTAAGTAATTGTTAAGTTAGGCCGACATGATTGAGTGCACTTCAAGTGAACGAAAGAATATAAATAGAGAGTGAGTCTCTCTATTTATCACACACATCATTCACTCACTCAAGTGTGGCGCATTAGTGAGGAAGGAAATACACTGGGACTAGACAGAAGAAGAAGACTACTGCTTTGGGGATTTTACTATTTTGGTGCTGATTCTATCTCTGAGGAAGTTGCGGGGTTTTCTCCTTTATGGTTTCCCCGAGGAAAACTCTTTGTGTCTCTTGTCTCTTGTGATGTGCTTATGTTATATTGCTGTACTTGTTATTCTCTCAATAAATATCCTAACATAATGCTAGCTTAATGTTGAAAAACTAACATGGTATCAGAGCTAACCTGAGAAGAAGACACTGTGCAGCTGCGGGAACTAGGGCTTCCTAGTTTATGGACCTTCCTCCACAGATTTTCAGCAAAAGTAAGGTGGAACAACTCTCCTCCTTAGGGCGCATCTTTCTGTCGAAACAAAATCCAATTCTGAGGTTTTTCAGTTTTGGACCTGTCACTAAGGTCGGAAATTAGGGCTTTCTACAGAAGAGGAATTTTTCAGTGAGCCCAGGCCTGGATTGATATCCTCCCCAAAATCGAAGTTAGGAACAAATTTCATGGCATTTGGGTGGACAGAACTCCGAAAAAGCAAAACCCTAATTTGTACCTGAACCAGCTCTTCAGGATTTCAGCTCAAGTTTCAGATCCGACATCTTGAACCTGGTAAGATCTAAAATCTTTTGTATTTCCATTTGAGGTTTTCATTTAAGATGTCTCATCATACCAAGCTTGATGAAAAGCTTGAGGGAGCTGATAACTTCCGAGCCTAGAAGTATAGGATCTCCCTGGTCCTGGAAGAGAATGAATTAGACTCCTACATTCATGAGGAGGTTCCAGTTCCAGAGGGAGATGAGGAAAAGGCATTACATAAGAAGAAGATGGTTATGGCAAAGAGGATCATTGCTGATTCTATTAAGGATCATCTTATCCCACAGGTGTCCTCTCTCAAGACACCTAAAGCTATGTTTGATGCCCTAACCAAATTGTTTGAAGGAAAGAACATCAATCGAAAGATGACCCTGAGGAACCAACTAAAGAATGTGAAGATTCAGAATGTAGAAACTATCCAGTCATACTTCACAAGGGTTTCTCAGATCAAGGAACAATTAGAAGCTGTTGATGAAGAAGTGGAAAATGCAGAGATTGTGATGACTACTTTGAATGGCCTTCCTAGGTCATGGGATGCTTTTATCCAAGGAATCTGTGCTAGAAAGAAGTTAGTCAAATTCAGCAGACTATGGGAAGAATGTTCTCAAGAAGAAGCACGGATACCAACTCGAGAAGAGAAGATGGGAAGTGAAGACCAAGCTCTTACAGTCCACTCCAAGAAGGGAAGAAGAAAACCTCATTACTCCAAAGGTAAGGATCCTCATCATAAAGATAACATTAGAAAATATCTATCTAAAATAAGATGTTATACTTGTGATGAAAGATGACACTTTGCAAAATACTGCCCTAAGAACAAGGGCCACTCTCATAAGAAGAAAGGGAACAAAAGAAGACACCATGCTCATGATGTAGAGGATGATGAACCATCCAAGAAGAGATCCAGATATGAAAGTGAAGATTCTTCAAGCGAGGAAGAATATGTTCTGATATCAGCTCTCACAGGTAACATTGCTCATGGTAGTGATGATTGGCTTATAGACAGTGGGGCTTCCAAACATATGACGGGATTCAAGGAATCCTTTGTAAGACTGTCAGAACATGAATCACCTCACAAGGTGAAACTAGGAGATGACTACCAATATCCAATAAAAGGTAGTGGGGAATATTCATACAAGCTAGACTCTGGTAAGTCTCTAATAATGAAAGAAGTATTGTTTGTGCCAGGACTCAAGAAGAACCTTCTCTCCATTTCAGCATTGGATGCAAAAGGAATGCGGTTTGCATTCATAGATGGTCAAGTCATCATGTGGCCAAAAGGAAAGACCATCGATGATGCGGTAGTGATTGGAGAACAAGAAGGAGGCTTGTACAAATTGAAGGGCCATCCAGAACAAGCTTTGATCCATGACACGGTAGAGCCAAATGAACTTTGGCATAGAAGGCTTGCACATGTGCATTACAGAGCACTACCTATTGCAAGCAAAGCTGTTGAAGGTCTTCCAGAATTCCAAGCAAAACATGATGGAATTTGCAAAGGATGTGTGAAAGGGAAGAATACAAAGAAGACATTTCCCAGCAGCGAAAGCAAAACCAAAGGTATTCTAGAAATCATCCACTCCGATGTATGCAGTCCTATGTCATCAAACTCACTAAGCGGGTATGCATACTATGTTTCTTTTATTGATGATTTTTCTAGAAATACATGGATTTACTTTATGAAGAACAAAGATGAAGTATTCAGTAAGTTCAAAGAATTCAAAGCCCTGATCAAGAACCATACTGAAAACAAGATCAAGACTCTTCGATCAGATAATGGCAGAGAATTCACTTCGAATGAATTCAAAGAGCTATGTAAAGAATCAGGGATTAAGAGGGAGTTGTCCACTCCTTATAATCCACAACAGAATGGAATTGCGGAATGGAAGAATAGAACCATCATGGAAGCTGCAAGAGGAATGCTTCATGATCAAGATCTACCTATGCATATTTGGGCTGAAGCTACCAGAACAGCGGTGTATGTACAGAACCGTACTCCACATAGAGTACTTGAGAACAAGACTCCTGAAGAAGTCTTCTCCGACAAGAAACCAAAAGTCAGCCATCTCAGAATATTCGGCTGTCCCGTGTACATACACATTCCAAAAGAGAAGAGAACAAAATTAGATCCTTCAGGAAAGAAGGGCATATTTGTGGGATACTCTGAAAGCTCGAAGGCTTACAGAATCTATTTTCCAGGATACAAGAAGATTGACATCAGCAGGGATGTGACATTTGATGAAGGTACAACTTACAACAAATCCAGAAAGAAACCTGCTGAAGAACCTGAAGAAGCTGAAGCAGAAGTACCAAGAATTCATGATACAATCATGGACGAAGAAGCTCAAGAAGAAGATCGAGAGTTCGAGGAACCACAAAGACCTGTAGATCCACCTCTGGAGAAGAATGCTCATAAGAGGAAACCTTCTTGGGTACGTGAACTTATCCAAGGTGCAGAAAGATATGGGGCTCCAGAAGAGAATCATAGAGAAAGAAAGAGGACCAGATCTAATTTCGGGTATGTAGCTTTACTATGTGATTTCATTGATAAAGAACCTTCCAGTTATGTAGAAGCGGCAGAACAGAAAGAATGGAAGGATGCTATGATCGAAGAATATCAATCAATCATGAAGAATGATGTTTGGGATGTTGTCCCTAGACTAGAAGGGAAGTCAGTTGTAACTTCAAAATGAATCTACAAGATCAAGCATGCTGTAGACGGTAGCATTGAAAAGTATAAGGCAAGGTTTGTAGCTCGAGGATTCTCTCAGAAAGAGGGAGTAGACTATGAAGAAACCTTTGCACCTGTAGCCATATACACTTCCATTAGATCAGTATTTGCTCTGGCTACAATGATGAAATGGAAGATACACCAGATAGATGTCAAGACTGCCTTCTTGAATGGTGTAGTAGAAGAGGAAGTGTATGTAGAACAGGCACTTGGATTTGAGATACATGATAGAGAGTCTCATGTATGCAGATTGAAGAAAGCCCTGTATGGTTTGAAACGGGCACCCAGGACCTGGTACGGCAGAATTGACAGGTTTCTATCTAGTTTGGGCTTTACCAAGAGTAAAGCAGATTCCAAACTTTACTACAAGGTTGAAGATGGAAACCCAGTGATGCTCCTACTGTATGTAGATGATCTATTTGTGACAGGTACATATGGGTTGATTGCTGATACGAAGAGAAAGCTTGCTGTTGAGTTCGAAATGAAGGACTTGGGGATGATGCATTACTTTCTAGGTATGGAGGTGTGGTAGAGTACAAATGGAATCTTCCTTGGACAAGGGAAGTATGCAGTAGAGATCCTGAAGAGGTTTGGGATGATGGACTGCAAATCTATGACCACACCTATGGCATCGAACCTGAAGCTATTGAGTGATGCTTCATCAGAGTCGGTTGATGCTACGATGTATCGTCAGATGATTGGGTCGTTGATGTACTTGACGAACACGAGACCAGATATTTGCTTTGCTGTGAACACCTTGAGCCAGTACCTGACAGATCTGAGAAGTGTTCACTTGACTGCTGTAAAGCATATCCTGAGGTACCTGAAGGGTACAATTGATTATGGGCTCAAGTACGATGCGAATCAAAAGATTAACCTGGAAGGTTATGTTGATTCAGATTGGGCAGGCAGTTCCATTGACAGGAAAGTACTTCAGGATGTTGCTTCAGTATGGGATCAGGTGTGATCTCTTGGTTTAGCAGGAAGCAATCCTGTGTGGCACTGAGTACAGCTGAAGCAGAGTATGTCATAGCTTGTTCAGCTACTTGTGAGGTAGTATGGCTACGAAAGTTACTGTCTGATATATTTGATCTCCAGTTGGATGCTACTTGTATACAATGTGACAACCAGAGTTGCGTGAAGTTGTCAGAGAATCTAGTGTTCCATGACAAGTCGAAGCACATCGAGATCAAGTATCACTATATCAGGGATATGGAGCAGAGAGGAGTAGTGTAGCTCCAGTATGTTGCGACAGAGGAACAAATAGCTGATGTATTGATGAAGCCATTGGCTAGGCTGAAGTTCGAGTACTTCAGGGAGAGTTTTGGTGTTCTCCAGATCGAGGTTCCCTCCAAGAGAAAGTGATGAGACCCATAGCCATTCTGGCATGGTGAGAGGATTGGTTCCTTCCATGGTCAGATGTAAGGGCTGAGCCATTCTGTCATGGTGAGAGGATTGGTTCCTTCCATGTCAGATATGAGTGCTGAAATCCATAGCCATTCTGACGAGTAGGTCAGATGTAAGGGCTGAGCCATTCTGTCATGGTGGTAGGGTTGCTCCCTTCCATGTCAGATATGAGTGCTAGCCATTCTGTCGAGTAGGACATATGTAAGGGAAATTTCCATTCTAGGAATGGAGGCACCTGGTCAGTTACCAGGAACACTCAGTGTAAAAACTGAGTAGCCATTCTGATGTGATAGAGGGATGTGTTCCCACTTGATCAGATGTAAGGGCTGAACCATTCTGTCATGGCTAAAGGATTAAGTTCCTTCCATGTCAGATGTGAGTGTTGGCCATTCCGACGAGCAGGTTGGATGTAAGGGAAATTGCCATTCTCTAGGAGAATGGAGGCACCTGGTCAGTTACCAGGTAGCTCAGTCGAGGAGGACTGGGGGCCATTCTGATATGATTGCTGGGATGTGTTCCCTCTTGATTAGATATGAGTGCACACCCTTCCATCATTGTGAGCAGGATGTGTTCCCGCCTGGATGGATGTAAGTGCTGAGCCTTTTCACAGATGATAGTAGGTGTGTCCTATCATGCTGGTGACTGTAAGTGTTGTGCCTTTTCACAGATGATAGTAGGTGTGTCCTATCATGATGGTGACTGTAAGTGCAGTGCCTTTTCATAGATGGTATTAGGTGTGTCCTACCATGCTAGTGATTGTAAGTGCTAAGCCTTTCCATAGATGGTAGTAGGTGTGTCCTACCATGCTGGTGGATGTGAGTGCTGTGCCTTTCCACAAATGATAGTAGGTGTGTCCTATCATGCTGGTGGTTGTAAGTGCTGAGCCATTTCACAGATGATAGTAGGTGTGTCCTATCATGCTGGTGAATGTGAGTGCTGGGCATTTCTGATATGATTATAGGATTGGTTCCTACATGATCAGATGTGAGTGCTAGGTGTGCCTTTCTGACGAGTAGGTCAGATGTAAGTGCTGGGCGAAGACCTACATGATGGGTAGGCCTACAACCAACATGAAAAAGGGCCGGCTCTGTAGAACTTCCTGTGACGAGAAGAATCATGAGATAGCACTAGTGATGATCCAGATCGAGTGATGATCCAGATCCAGTGATGATGATCCAGTAGTGATGATCCAGATCGAGTGATGATCCAGATCCAGTCCAGTGATATTGATGCAGATTGAGAGATGATCCAGATCCAGATCTAGTGATGTTGATCCAGATTGAGAGATGATCCAGATCCAGTAATGATGTCCCATGATGATCCAGATTGAGAGATGATCCAGATCCGATGATGAAGATGACTTGAAGACGAGATGATCCAGCTGATACAGAGAAGAAGACCAGTGCTGAAAATTGCGTCGAAATAATACCTTCCTAGTTAAGAGGGAGTGTTGATGTATTTGTAACTTCATAATGTATTCATCTATGTATCTTATGTATTGTAACCCGATGTTTATTCTGGGATGTATCTATTATGTATTTGAGTCATATTGTCATACCCTGATGTTTCGATCGAGAGGATCAATAATGTAAATAAGTCATGTCAAGTCATTGTTAAAGTCCCCACAGTTTCAGGGCACTAGGGTTATTAGACACTCCTAGAGATGTCGACTCTAGTAAGTAATTTTTAAGTTAGGCCGACATGATTGAGTGCACTTCAAGTGAACGAAAGAATATAAATAGAGAGCGAGTCTCTCTATTTATCACACACATCATTCACTCACTCAAGTGTGGCGCATTAGTGAGGAAGGAAATACACTGGGACTAGACAGAAGAAGAAGACTACTGCTTTGGGGCTTTTACTGTTTTGGTGCTGATTCTATCTCTGAGGAAGTTGTGGGGTTTTCTCCTTTATGGTTTCCCCGAGGAAAACTCTTTGTGTCTCTTGTCTCTTGTGATGTGCTTATGTTACATTGCTGTACTTGTTATTCTCTCAGTAAAGATCCTAACATAATGCTAGCTTAATGTTGAAAAACTAACACCGACACATGACCATCTACCCCCCCATAGCCTACTCGATGCTTTAGTAAGCTCGGATAGTTTTGTCTATTTTCTCAAGAAGCACTCCCACTCCCTTTTTGTAATAAACTTCTCCCACGATTTATGATTTTTCACCCAGTTGGTATTTGATGTCGGTTCGATCAGTGATGGATGAGATAAAATGATATTTCCTACTCCTTTGTCGATTAGGAATCTAAACAAAAGGGTTGGTAGTGAGAAAAGGAACTGCTTAGTGAAAGTTATAGAATCTCGCTTCAATACTCTCGACAGAGACTCTCAGTTCCACAACGCAGTCTGTGCAGAACTCGTTTGCAATTTTTTCAAACCACTCCGATAGGTTCGTTAGTCCTCCTCTTATCATTTTCTAGATAAAATCTTGTTCCTTAGTGTCTACAAGATTTTTCATCCTGTAATTTCTTTAGAAACCGAGGCATCGATTCTACAAACTTTTCATGTGTTTCAGTGAAGAATTTCTCCTTTGCCTTGGCAATAGTTAGCTTGTTTCTTCTAGGGTAGTTCTGTAAATAGATTGCGATCTTACGCTCCCACCATTCTTTAATCTCTTGCTCTGAGATCATCTGCTAATGGTTATTTCCTCTGTACATGTACTACCGACAATGGAACCAATGTTGTAATCACTCAGATCACTAAGTTACCAATAATACACATAAATAATCATATAATCATTACAGAGACAAGAGACAAAGATAGTAGATTGAATAACAACTGATATTACACAAAACACATATGGGTTCATACATACATCAAACCAAACCAAGTTCGTATCTGGCTCAACAGGCTATTATATATGATTACAAAACAATTATGAATAACTACTTGTCGGTTCAGTCAACTAACACAACCTATGGAGGCCGACCTAATCTCTAATTAGTCGGCTAACTAGTCTAGTCAACTAACCAACTAGCTCCTCCAACAGATGTTCACACATAATATTCTGGATTTCACATAGAACTTGGGTTCCATAGAACCAACTGGAGTTCACTAAGAACTCAGTTCACGAAGAACCAACTAGAGTTCACTAAGAACTCATTTTACGTAACTAAAACCAGAGTTCACTTAGAACTCAGTTTATCTAACCAACTGGATTCGACTAAGAACTTGGTTTATGTAACCAATACTGGAGTTCACTAAGAACTCGATTTACGGAACCAATTATAGTTTACTAAGAACTCGATTTACGTAACCAAAACTAGACTTCACTAAGAACTCAGTTTAATAACCAACTAGAGTTCACCAAGAACTCAGTTTAATAACCAACTTAAGTTCACTAAGAACTCGATTCACTGAGAAACAACTAGAGTTCATGAATAACTCGGTTCACGTGACCAATTGGAGTTCACAAAGAACTCGGTTTACATAACCAACTGGGGTTCACAAAGAACTCATTCACGTGACCAATTGTAGTTCACAAAGAACTCAGTTCACGTGACCAACTACAGTTCACAAAGAACTTGGTTCACATGACCAACTAGAGTTCACAAAGAACTCGATTTACATAACCAACTTGAGATCACAAAGAACTCGATTCACATGACCATAGGTGTGTAGACATGACTTAGGAGTTCACACATAATCACCATAACTATCCACAGGTGTCCACCTAGAACTCAAGATTTCACAAAGAATAATTGTCATAGTTCGCATGTATTCACATAAAATTATCACACACAAATGTTCACGTAGAACTCAAGTGTTCATACATAATCACTATCATAGTTCATAGGTGTAGAGTCACTGTCCATAAGTGTTCACCTAAAAATCAGGTGTTCACAAAGAATCACCATCATTTTTCATAGGTGTTCAACATAATCACTCGTCCACAAATATGTATCTAGAACTCAAGTGTTCAAAAAGAATCACCGTCACTGTTCATAGGTGTTCACATTAGGACAAAGAGTTCACATAGAGCTCATCCTTCCCTCTTAATGAGGGATGTAATCTCCACTACACTACGTAATTCATGAAAGTATGCAAATTTTATCTTGGGAAGCGACTTGGTAAGGATATCTCCAGTTTGGTCGTCCAACGAAATATATTATAGCTAAACCACACCTCTCTGCACCATATCACAAATGTAGTGGTACTGAATCTTAAAGTGCTTTGACTTGTCGTGGAATTCCTTTTGGGAAGGAATACAGGAAGTGTGCATGATTAGCGAACCTTTGGTGAAGGTTCTCATACATGGAGTTCCTGTAGGATGTGGTCGAGGAAGATAACCTGCAGAAATAGAAATGGAAAGAAACATGAGAATACTGGAAGAAAGGTTAGAATCTATGGAACACTAGATTCACTAATAGTTATAAACAACTCTTGTTGTCACAGTGAATCAACGTTGGCTCTAGAGTATGGCTAGACAATCCCACAAGGATTTTATTGAGTTACAGAGCTTCTTGCGTTGAAATACATACATCAATGTACTCAACCTCTATAGTACTAAGCGATAATGAGGTCTGTTTCTTACTGAACCAGGAAATCATGACAGATCTCAGATTGAAGTAACAACTGGAGGTTCTCTTTCTATCCACAACACTTCCATCCCATTTAGAATTGGAAAATCCTTGCAATCTCAAGTCACCACCTGAAGCATATCATAGGCCATGTTCAATGGTGCAATGCAAATATCTCAACACATGTTTTGTAGAAACCCAATGTATCTGTTTCGTCTCGCTCATAAACTTGCTGAAGGAATTCATTGCAAAACATATATCTGGCCTAGTGTTGACCAAATACATGAGATATCCAATCAGTTGGTGATATATAGTGGGATCAATCAAATCTGAATCAAAAGAAAAATCTCTCAGCTTATTCATATTCATGTCCATCGGTGTGGACATGGACTTGCAGTCCATAATGCCAAATTTCCTCAGTACGTCGATGGTGTATTTTCTCTGGCTCAATAAAATCTCGTCAGGCCACTACCATACTTCTAATCCTAAGAAGAAATGCATCAATCCAAGATACTTCATTTCAAACTCAGAGGCTAGATTCTCCTTATATACCATCCAATAAGTTCCTCATTTTTGGTGAGAAACAAGTCATCAAAATAGAGAACCAAAATCAGTGGCTCACCATCAACAACCTTGTAGTAAAGGTTGGGATCTGCACCACTCTTAGTGAATCCCAGACTCACCAAGTATCTGTCTATCCGAGCATACCAGGCACATTGTGCTTTCTTGAGTCTATATAAGGCCTCTTCCAACTTTCATACATGAGACTCCTTTCTATGGATTAAAAAACCCTTTGGGTGCTAGGTATATACCTCTTCCTCGATCACATTGTTGAGGAAGGCTTTAACGTACCCATCCTAGGTCTAAAGTAAGGAAAGGTATAGGGTATCTCTATAGAGGTAAAGAGATATAAGTTTATGTTATGTGTAGCAGAAAGGATCACATATTCATATCTAGTTGATTATCCTAAACTTTTAATTTCTTCAATAAACTGGTCTCAAAACTATTAACTAGTAAATAAAGTAGCCAGTCACTAACTAAGATGCATAGTTTAACATAAAATTTTTGAATTAACATTCCGATGTGGAAGAATGTATAAATAACTCATGGATGTCCAAAATATCAAACCTAATTATTTCCAATAAAATTAACCTACCAAACTTTCTCTTTCAGTAACTGAAGGCAATCCCTACAATGTAACTGATTTGTATACAAATATGGAACTCATTAATAACTGAGTTAAAATATGCATAATTGTTAAAATTCTAAATCCTTGGTGGTAGCAATAATTCTATAAACAAGCTAATAATCTAAGCATACAATGAACCTCACAAGGAATAGCAGAGAATTAGCACAAGGAGAGAAGAAGAGGAATAATGAACACACATTAAGGAATCATAAATAAATAATAATTGATATTATTACACTGGTAATACATCCTTATAAAGAAGATCTGAGTTGATGGAAGACAACTCATTGCTAGCTCATAAATCAGACTTACTAAATATGATAAACCCCCATAGGTGGATAAAGCACTTTCCTAATCAGTCAAGGACCTCACGAATTAGCAAAAGCATGAGTGAGTTTCAAGAGTGATGGAAAAACTTGCTAATCCTAGAATATGGAGAGAAAATAATGGAGGATGGGTTGGCAACAAAAGATACCGGTTTCCTAGTTCACTAGCTTTATCTTATCCACAGAAAAGCCGAAATAAAGCAGTAAACGACATAATATGCAAGAAAGTGCAGTTACTAATTCTGGAAGTCAATAAAGTAGACATGATCAACCCAAAATTAGGATTAAAATATTCATGGGGTATATATGGCAAGCGTTGACTATGTGGTGCAAGTGGATGCCAACTATCTAGGCTAGTGGGTAGGAAAATAATCTAAATTGATTAAATATTTTATCCTAAGTTATGAAGTGGGTTTATTATATTCCACACACCCCTTTAAGTATGACTTTGTGATGATATCTATGAAATAATAAGAAATATAGACTTATATAGGGCCCAACAACAAGGCTATGGTCACCCTTTGACAATTATTATGTCTAAAGAACTAAGGAAAGAGGCAAAACCACATGGGGGAAATCCTCCCTCAAGAAAGGACATGAAAGGAAAACCAAAAATGCTGAACTACTGCTAATGCTGTTCCAAACTAAATGCTGATGTCTAGAGGAATCTTCTTCTTGGGAAGAAGAGAAATATGCTCACCTAGATCAAGAACATTCGTAGGATGGAAACTGGGACCATGTAGAACAAATGAGATCCAATGATGTGAAAGCTATGGAGAGTTGTAATCAGCTCGAAGATGATGTAATGACTTGGACTTCGAACCAATAGAGATGAAACAAGATCTAGATAGGTGAAATAGGTGTCCAAGCGAATATGTGAGGTCTCCAACTTCATTTACATAGAGAGCATGCGTGCAAGTGATCATGTAGGAATAGAGAGAAGGCGCGAGATCAAAGAGTGTGAATGCAAGGGATCCATCAGTTGATATAGATTCCAAAGAATACAAAAGAACACATATAAGCATATTAGTAGACTCAATGGAATACCCTGATAATGAATACTCTGTAGTAGAAGTATGAAAGGAGGAAGGAAGGAGAAGTTCAAAATCTTCCAGGAGGCTCTGAGTATTGATGCCAAGAACAAAGGACAAGATGCTGAAGCACATGAGGTCAAGTATGGTAAGTGTAAAGACACTAATAGGACTTAATTTGGCTAAGAAAACATCCAAGAAATCACTAAGTTGTGCACCATCAGAGAGAGAAGTATGCACAAGATGTGAAGGATTTGGCACATAGATCTCATAATATATGATAGAAGACATGAAAAACAATGAATGTGTGAGTGAATCATCATCAATAAAAATAACAAATCCATTAGTCACTTCTTTTTTATCATCAACATCATAAGAAGATGAATCATGATCTTCAACTTCAAGAGATATAGAAAAATATGGTTCTTCAATATTTGCTTCTTGATTGAAGAAGGAGGCATTCGAATCAAAGAGGGTAGCAACAACAAGAATTGTATGAGAGACTTCTTCATCATGAATAAATTCATCAAAGAATGTAGAGGCCGATACATATTAAGAGAGAGCACATGAGGAGATGTTGGGTTCTCTCCTTGCTTAATATTCTATTTGCTGCATACCAAAAGCTTTGTCCAAATTGTTCCAAAGCTCAAATGGATACTCAACATAATCTATGAGATGATGTATATTTGGAGACATTCCCAAACACATAATTCCATAATATCTATCACAATTATTTATCTAGTTAATATTCTCTTCATAAGACTCAGGTTTTCTCAAAGCACCAATGGAGACATCAAAGAGACATTGCCTCTTCAAGTATGCGCTCATTTATGGCTTCCAATCATCATAGTTGAAAGGAGATATTAGAGGAACTCTCGAATCCATATAGAATTTGTTGCATGACACCTGCAAATAAACCTGCAAATATGAAAAGAAGAATTAATTTATGAGCTCCCAAATCTCTGATACCATGCTAGAATTCTAAATCCTTGATGGTATCAAGAATTCTATAAACAATATAAGAATCTAAGCACACAATTAACCTCACTAGGAATTGCAGAGAATTAGCATAAGGAGAGAAGAAGAGGAATAATGAACACACATTAAGGAATTATCAATAAATGAGAATTGATATTATTACACTGGTAATACATCCTTATAAAGCAGGTTTGATTTGATGGATACAACTCATTTCTAGCTCATAAATCAGACTTACTAAATACGATAAACCCCCATAGGTGGCTAAAGCACTTTCCTAATCAGTAAAGAAGCTCACAAATTAGAATAAGCATGAGTGAGTTGTCAAGAGTGATAGAAAAACATGCTAATCCTAGAATATGGAGACAAAATAATGAAGTATGGGTTGGCAACAAAAGATAGCAGTTTCCTAGTTGACTAGATTTACCTTATCCACATAAAAGCTGGAATAAAGCAGTATAAGACAGAATCTGCAGGAAAGCCCAGTTACTAATTTTGGCTGTCAATAAAGTAGACAGGATCAACCCAGAATCATGATTAAATAATTCCTAGGGTATATATGGTAAGTGTTGACTATGTGGTACAAGTGGATGCCAACTATCTAGGCTAGTGGGTAGGAAATTAATCAAAATTGATTAAATATATTATCCTAAGTTATGAAGTGTGTTTATTATATTCTCACAATTCCACGATATTGGTATATAATGTTCAGCCACATGACAGTCCATATCAGCTTTGGATGACGTATAAATACATAATTTAAATTACATTGTAAATCATCATTAACAAATCTCGATAATTGTACTACTAGAAGGAATTCATAGCCTTACAAATTCTAACCAATTCCTTTCATTTCAAACCAGATTTATACACTAAGCATAAAGACAATAATTACAACCATAATAAAACATTAAATCGATTCTAAATCAGATTTCATAAATATATTCTCAAGTACCAAATTACGGTACAATAACTATTACAAAACAATGCAATTTCTCTCAGAAACTGCCAATCTCGATGAGGCTAAAAACTTCTTTAATTTAAACTTTATCAAGCACACATACAACCTGCATACAATCATAATATTCACACAAATAACATAGAGGATTATGTACTTATATTAATAATGGGTGACTGGCGGCGACAAGACAACGTTCCTCCTAGGTTTTGATCTTTCCTGATGTTGAAATATTGTAACTTCAAAGGATATTCTAAATTTATTTTACTGATGTAACCCAAGGGAGATGTTATTATTCCTCTGACGGGGTGTTACTATTGTATTTGGTCATCATAGAGTCATGAGGTAAAGCCTCCACTTGTGTCAGGTCTTTAGTACCCTAATAAATAATATAAAATATTGTTTTTGAGTATTCCTAGGTGAAGTCGGCCTAGACAGTTTATTAGGGCCTACTTGTCTAGTGCAAAAGTCAATTGACAAATATGTATAAATATAGGAGCTATGGTTCTTATTTGAACACAGACTCAATCACTTGTGTAGCACATAGGAGAGAGAGAGACAAAACAGAAGGAGGAGAACAACTGTTTTTGGGGTTGTCTTTTATACATCTTATACAGAGGAAGTTTTTGTTGGGTTTTATTCCCCTTGAGGCTTTCCTAGGATAAATGCTGTGTCTATCTTGTGATTATGTTTCTATCAGTGATTCTTGATATGATGCTATGATTTTTGAATTGAATATTTTTGAATCTAGTCTAACATCTGAAAACTTAACATGGTATCAGAGTTAACCTGATTAGAGCAGCTTTCACAAGGTGAAACCCCCCTCCTCTCTCTCCGGAAGAAATTAGGGTTTTGTGCAAAAGCCGGAGGATTGAAGATCTTCATGCATAAAAATTTGTGCCCTCCCAGAGCACATATTTTGAGCCGTAGATCACTTTTTTTGGGTGTCTAGATCTCCAGGAAAGCCAAACCTTAGTTTGGTAGTGAACCAAAAAAACTGTAGTGAAACAGAACCCGAAAATCTACAGTGCTACAACTTTGCAAGTAGGATTTGAAAACTAAAGATTAGGGATCTCTAGAAAGCAATTGGATCATCCAAATCGCCTCCTCCAAGCGCATATAATAGTAAGGTAAATCTCCTGTTTGGATATATTTCAATTTTTAGTGATTTACTGGTTAAAGATGGCCCCGAGCACTAAGCTTGAGGAAAAATTGGAAGGTCTAGAAAACTTCCTAGCCTGGAATTATATGATTTCCCTCATTCTAAAAGAGAATGGTCTTGAGAAGTACATCAAGAATGAAGTTGCAGAACCTGAAGAAGCTGAAGCTAAGGAGAAGCATGAACAAGACCTAATAAAGGCAATGAGGATCATTGCTGATTCCATCAAGGATCACTTGATCCCTCAAGTGTCATCTAAGAAGACACCTAAGCAAATGTATGATGCAATTTTCAGAATGTATGAAGGAAAGAACATCAACAGAAAGATGAATCTGAGAACTCAATTGAAGGGCACCAAGATGAGAAAAGGATAATCTATTCAAGATTACTTCATAAGGATCTCCTAGATCAAAGAGAAGCTAAGTGTTGTTGGAGATATCCTTGATGAGTATGAATTGGTTATGACTACTCTCAATGGCCTCACTAGAACTTGGGACTCATTCGTCCGAAAATCTATGTGTAAGAAAAGAAAGTATGAAGTTTGAAATAGTGTGGGAAGATTGCATACAAGAATAAGCTAGAGTAGCCAATAGAGAAGCAGGATTCTCAGAGAAGATGATTAGGCTCTAGCTACCCATACTAAGGAAAGAAATCAATCAAACTTCATTAAGAGTAATCATAAGAATTCAAAGAAGAAATTCTAGAAAAGGAAGAAGAAGAAGGATTACTCAAGTTATCAATGCTACAACTTTCATAAGTTAGGACACATTGCTAGAGAATGTCCATCACCAAAGAACAACTTCAACAAAAGACATCATTCTAATCTAGCTAAATATGAGAATGAAGAACGACCTTGAAAGAGAACTAGAGGTGAAGATGTAGAAGAAAATGTGTTATTCTCTGCACTCTATGTATCCTTAACACTTGGAGAAGATACATGGCTTATTGATAGTGGTGCCTCTAACCACATGACATGAAAGAAGACAACTCTCTCAAATCTTGAAGAAAAGAACTCTTCCCAGAAAGTATCATTGGGAGACAGCTATCAATATCCCATCAAAGGTATTGGTGAATCAACCTACAAGCTTGACTCTGGGACCTCCATGAAGATAAAGGAAGTACTCTATGTACCAGGTTTGAAATGAACCTACTCTCCATCTCAGCTCTAGATAAGAAAGGATATAGAGTTGCTTTTATAGATGGACATGTACTCATGTGGTCCAAGGGTAAGACACTTGAAGATGCTGTAGTCATTGGAGAAGAAGAAGGAGGACTGTACAAGCTCAAAGGACATCCAGAGACAACCCTTGTCCATGAAACTACCAGCTCAAGTGAATTGTGGCATAAGATACTTGCTCACATCAACTACAAATCATTTCCCTATGTAAGCAAGGTGGTAACAGGGTTACCTGATCTGAAGATCGAACATGAGGGAACCTGCAAGGGATGTGCACATGGAAAGAACATCAAGAATCCCTTTCTGAAAAGTGACACAAAGACTAAAGGTAAATTAGAACTAATCCATTCTGATGTATGTGGTCCTATGCCCTCCATATCCTTAAGTGGATATGAATACTATGTCACATTTATTGATGATTATTGAAGAAAGAATTGGATACACTTTTTGAAGAATAAAAGTGAAGTGTTTGGGAAATTCAAGGAATTCAAATCCTTGATAGAGAACGAATCAGAAAAGAGAATCAAGACATTGAGATCAGATAATGGTGGATAATACACTTCAAAGGAATTTGAAGCATTGTATAAGGAGGTAGGAATCAAGAGGGAACTAACCACTCCCTATAATACTCAACAAAATGGTGTTGCAGAAAGAAAGAATAGAACTATCATGGAAGCAGTGAAGACCATGATTCATGACCAAGACCTCCCTATGCACCTATGGGCTGAAGCTGCAAGAACAACCGTATATGTGCAAAATAGATTATCCCACAGTGCTCTTGAATTCAAGACTCCTGAAGAAGTGTATACCGGAAAGAAACCTGAAGTAAGCCATCTCAAGATATTTGGTTGTCCAGTATATGTACATATTCCGAAAGAGAAGAGAACCAAATTGGATCCTTCTGGAAAGAAGGGAATATTTGGAGGATACTGTGAAGTATCCAAATCCTTCAGGATATACATTTCAGGATTCCATCATATCGAGATTAGTAGGGATGTAACCTTCGATGAAGAGGTAGCTCTTAATAAATCGAGAAGGTGTTAGCTTGAAGAAGTACATGAAAAAGATGTACCTCCCAGAGGGACAGAAGCTGAATCAACTCCTGAAATAGTAGCATTAGAAGATCATGACATGCTAGAGCCTCAGGATCCCCCTAATATGGATATCTCCCGAAAGAGAAAACCTGATTGGGTAAGAGAAATCATACAAGAATCAGAAAGATATGGAGAACCAGAAGGCTCCACAAGAACCAACAAAAGATCAAAGCCATATTCTAGTTATGTAGCTTTGATGTGTGATCTTGTAGACTAAGAACCCAACAGCTATGACGAAGCTGAATAGAATAAAGAATGGGTTGAAGCAATGACGGAAGAATACCAGTCGATCATGAAGAATAATGTTTGGGATATAGTTTCCAAACCAGAAAAAAAAGAGTGTGGTTTCTTCGAAATGGATCTACAAGATAAAACATGCTGTGGATGGAAGTATTGAAAAGTACAAAGCAAGATTTGTGGCTAGAGGATTATCTCAGAAAGAAGGAATCAACTATGAAGAGACATTTTCTCCAGTATCAAGGTACACTTCCATCAGAACTATCATGGCAATTTCTTCCATGATGAAATGGGACTTGCACCAAATGGATGTAAATACAACCTTCCTTAATGCCGTGATTGAGGAAGAGGTTTACATCGAACAACCACAAGGATTTGAAGTCAAAGACAGAGCGAATCATGTATGCAAGTTGAAAAAGGATCTGTATGAACTAAAACAAGCTCCCAGATCTTGATATGGCATAATAGATAGCTTCTTGGCAAGCATGGGATTTACCAAGAGTAAAGCTGATCATAATATTTATATGAAGATTATGGATGATGAACCAGTCATACTATTACTGTATGTGGATGATCTATTTCTGACTGGAAATGAGAAACAAATCAAGGATTTCAAGAAGAAGGTAGCTGAAGAATTCAAGATGAAAGATCTTGGATTGATGCATTATTTCCTAGGGATGGAAGTGTGGCAGAGCCCATAAGGAATATTTCTGAATCAGGGAAAGTATGCAGTAGAAATATTGAAAAGATTTTATATGTTGGATTGTAAAGTCATGGCCACACCCATTCACACCAACTTAAAGCTGTTGTCTGATGAGACATCCAAGCTAGTATACATGACTCCCTACAAACATATTATTGGGTCATTGATGTATCTGACAAACATAAGGACAGATATATGCTTTGATGTGAACACCTTGAGTCAGTATCTAGTTAAACCTAGACGGGTTCACTTAATAGCTGCAAAGTATGTGATGGGGTACCTAAAAGGTACGATTGATTTAGGACTGTACTATGGAAGAGATAATGACTACAATTTGCATGGGTATACGGATTCAGATTGGGTAGGAAGTGCCGCAGATATAAAGAGCACCTCAGGTGGATGTTATTGTTTGGGATCCACCATGATCTCATGGTTTAGTAAGAAACAGTCCAGTGTTGCTTTCAGCACAGCAGAAGCAGAGTACATTGCATCTTGCTCCGCTTGTTGTGAAGCGATATGGCTTTGAAAGTTGATGTCAAGAATATTTTACATGGAGGTGGACACCACAGTAATTTTCTGTGACAAATAGAATTGTATAAAGATGATAGAGAATCCGATGTTCCATGACAAATCGAAGCATATATAAATCTGATATTTCTATATAGGGGTTATGGTACAAAAGGGATCCATTAAGCTCCAGTATGTGGGTACCGATGAGCAAGTTGCTGATATACCGACCAAGCCTCTCTCTCAAATGAAGTTCAAGTATTTTTGTGACAAGCTTGGTGTAGTTCGAAAAGAATTTCCTCGCAAGGAGGAGAAGCGATGGAACTACAAATCATGAACCCTCCTCGAACAAAGGGGGAGGGGGTTGAGACTTCCCAAGAAAGGGGGAGTAATAATGAGACTAACATCGATGATGGATGACAGTGATGATGGAATGACATTGTGTATGCAGTTGAGATTTGCCTTGCAGACTATACTCTTACTTGGAAGAGTATGCTTACACGTAAGTGTAGATACCATAGTATAACAATCAATTGTGCATGGTCCTAACCTGTGTGGTATGGATGGTCTACTATGAGTCGTCACAGATGATAGGACCGACACTAGGTGTGGTCAAGATCTACATCTAGTTGTTGACGATTCAACTGATTGATTTCATGGATCATGCTAATGGAGGATTGCATCATCCTTGGACTTATTTCTTAAAGCGATAGGGATTGATCATCCCGCAATTGGATCAGAATTGCATCATCCTTGGACTTATGTCCTAAAGTGATAGGGATTGATCATCCCACAATTGGATCAGGATTACATCATCCTTGTACTTATCTCCTAAAGCGAGAGGGATTGATCATCCCGCAATTGGATCAGGATTGCATCATCCTTGGAATTATGTCCTAAAGCAAGAGGGATTGATCATCCCGCAATTGGATCATGATTGCATCATCCTTGGAATTATGTCCTAAAGTGAGAGGGATTGATCATCCCGCAATTGGATCAGGATTGCATCATCCTTGGACTTATGTCCTAAAGCGATAGGGATTGATCATCCTGTAATTGGATCATGTGATGATTACATCGTCCTTGGACTTCTGTCCTAAAATGATCAGGATTGATCATCCTAAAAGAAAATCATGTGTACTGCAGGTAGCATGGCGACAAAGGATCAAGTAGATCGAAGTACAATAGAAAAGGGTTAATTAGATCAAAGTGCAGCTAAAAAGGATCAAGAAGGATTGAAGGCATGTTGCAAAGGATCGAAAGGATCGAAGTGCTGCTACAAAAAGGATTGAAAGGATCAAAGTGCTGCTATGAGGATCAAGAAGATTAGAAGGCTACTGGAGAAGATCAAAGTGTTGCTACAAATGATCGAGAAGATCGAAGTGCTACTGCAAAGGATCTAAAAGATCAATGTGTTGCTGTGAAGGATCGTAAGATCGATGCGTTGCTGCAGAGAAAGGATCAAGTGATCATGTGATGCATAAGATGAAGAGTAACTGTTCCAAGTTACTAATTGTGAAAAACTTCCTGTGACGTATAAATGCATCTCCTCAATTTATTGGTGTAATTGTCTCTCTGTTCTCCTATAGTCTGTGATGATGTTGTGAGTAGAATAACCTTCTCGTTAAGGGGAGTGTTGAAATATTGTAACTTCAAAGGATATTCTAGATGTATTTTACTGATGTAACCCAAGGGAGATGTTATTATTCCTTCGACAGGGTGTTACTATTGTATTTGGTCATCATAGAATCATGAGGTAAAGCCTCCACTTGTGTCGGGTCTTTAGTACCCTAATAAATAATATAAAATACTGTTTTTGAGTATTCCTAGGTGAAGTCGGCCTCGACAGTTTATTGGGGCCGACTTGTCTAGTGCAAAATTAAATTAACAAATATGTATAAATAGAGGAGTTGTGGTTCTTATTTGATCACAGGCTCACTCACTTGTGTAGCGCATAGGATAGAGAGAGAGAGAGACAAAATAGAAGAAGGAGAACAACTATTTTTGCGGTTGTCTTTTATACATCTTATACAGACGATTTTTTTGCAGGGTTTTCTTCCCCTTGAGGGTTTCCCATGATAAATGCTCTGTCTACTATTGTGATTGTGTTTCTATCAGTGATTCTTGATATGCTGCTATGATTTTTGAATTGAATACTGTTGAATCTAGTCTAGCATATGAAAAATTAACTCCCGACATGTGTTTTCTTGTCGAAATCTCCCCCTAAGATGAGGTCCTAGGATCCCATGTGAGATGGTCTCTTCTAAAAGACACTAAGGATAGTTCTCTCCCTTTCTTGGAATTATCCCCGTCTCACAGGAAGGAAATTCAAGTGGTTCTTGAGTTTACCCCGCTCTCCCAATAAGGTGACTAGAGAATTTCTTGAGATTACCCCCCTCTCTCAGAACACCCACTGAGCTCCAAGGTCATTTCTCAATTCAAATCCCCATTGGAGAATTCAGATATTGAGAGCACTGACCCCTAGTCACTTGATACCATATTATCCCCCTTTCCATTAGGTACTAGTACAACCAGGAAGAAATCCCCACTTAGGGTTATCCCCCTCTCCTGGTGGGTGAATTCTTCAAACAACACTTCTGACCCTTAGGGGCCATTTTTTACTAATTCGAACCCCGAATGGAGCATTAAAATTTATAAACAATACTTCTCTATAGAGCACACAAGCCAAATCCATACTATGGAATGTGCTTCACATACCACAAATAACTATGGATTCCTTCAGATCCCTACTAGGGCATCCAAAAACACACAAAATACTGATCCCTTGGATCAAATTGGTAGAATCACCACCAAACCGTGCAAGGTTCACCAAAATTCATTTGGAATTCACTTTTCTCCTTAGATTCTAGATCCCATGTGCTCCATAACCTGCACAACAATGAATGAATTCCTTCCTCAATCCATTCAAATCCTTTTTTCTCAATTCGAATTGCCTTCATGAGTTTGGACCGAGTCAGCTGAGCAAGGACTCCCAAGCACCGGGGATTCCTGACTCCCACTTATTGACACACTTAATATACACACAAACAACTTGATATTGACTCTTGACACAAATAGAGACCACTCCCCGACCTAACTAATTCAAATTCCTCCAAGTTAGCTTCTAACCCCACTTAATTCACTCACTAATTGTTAACTAGGTCTCCTACTAGAGATTGACTTGAATTCCTCCCATGGATTCAAATTATCCCAAATTTAGCACCAAACATTTAGTTAGAATATAAATCAAACACAAAGCTAAAATGGCTCAAATTCCTAAGTGAATTTGCTTGATTAGTTAAAGTGTCCTTTAACTAGTTAACTGGCAGCTAGTTGCACTAGTTTAACTAGTGCAACTGAAACACAGACTCAATTTAATTGGAAGATGTCTAAATTAACTAAATTAACCTAAATTTAACGAGAAGTGAGCAAAATTTAGCGCTATCATGACTTCAGTGAGTCAAGGAGGGCACATGACTAGTGTGTGTGAAGTGAAAGTGAGCTCCACTGCTGATCATGTGAGGAATATTCACGCCTAGGGCACAAATTTTGCATGAAAATGCATGCATGGCACTAATTATGGGTTTTTGGACTCCCATAGTTTGAAATTAAATAAATTAGGTAGAAAATATTAATGTCAGGGGGAGATGCAACTCCTAACCCCATTCGCTTCTCACAATCCATTCCTGAACCCCCCAACAACATTTGTTGTCATGTTGTTCTATTTTTAATTTTAGGTATAATAATAAATAATAATAATAATAATAATAATAATAATACTAATTAATAATTTAATTACTACAATTAAAATAAGAATCCATTTAAGCAAGTGTCCATGGTCCTGACACCCAGTGCCACTCACCAAAGTAATCAAACAAATGAACTAATGTCTAGGGGTCTACCATGGGTATATTACAAAGGCGTTCTTAATGTCCATCTGATGCAACTTCTATCCCATAATTGAGGAAATAGAAACAATAGTACTAATGGAAATCTATCGAGCCACGAGAGCAAATGTCTTGTCACAATAAATTCCCTCTTTATCAGAGAATCCTCTAGCCATGAATCTAGCCTCGTGTTTTTCAACACTACCATATGCTCCATGCTTGATTTTGTATATCCACTTGGAAGTCACTATTGAATTCCCCTTAGGTCATGGCACAACGTCCCACATATCATTCTCATGATGGATTGGCATTCTTCCATCATGACATCCTTCCATACCCGCTGGTTGGAATCCTCCTCATAGTTGGCAGCCTCTGAATCAAATATGTGGCCCATCAGTGCCACATAGCTCGAGAATCTATGAGGTCTCTTGCTTTAACAAAAGGTACCATGGGGAGCTTCATGGCCCTCTTCCTATTGCAATTTTTGTTGTGCCCCTCTAGGCCTCTTTCGATCCACTACAACATTTTTGGGAGCATCAAATGGCTCTACCAGATCAATGGGATCGATCGCCTTAGCTTTCTTAGCTGACTCCCTCTGATCTGCTAGAGGAGGAGATGACATCATCTCCTCTGGAGATTCAAGATCCTCATCATCAATATCCATGTCTGATTCTCTTGCCTTTCTAAAGGAAATCTCTTCTTCAAAGGTGATATCCTTACTGAATTTGATTTGCCTCAATCCTGGGATATAAACTCTGTAAGCCTTTGAAGATTCATTGTATCCACAAAATTTTCCCTTCTTTCCTAAGGGTTCTAACTTCATCCTCTTTTCCTTCTGCACATGAATGTAAATTGAGCAGACAAAGATACATAGGTTTCCTACATCAAGCTTCACATATGTGAAGGATTATTCTAGAGTAATGTCCTTCAGTTTTTGATGCGGACATTGGTTCTGCACATATACTGTTGTACTGGAAGCTTCTACCCATAAGAACATAGGAAAAACCTGATCATGTATTGTGGATTTGGATGCCTCAATGATTGATCTGTTCTTCCTTTCTACAACCCCATTCTACTGAGGGTCGTAGGGAACTAATACTCCCTCTTAATTCCCACTTCTTTGCATAAATTGTTGGAATTTGTTGAGGTGTATTCTCCTCCGTTATCTAATCTCAGGAATTTGATCCTCTTTCCTGAGAGGTTCTTGACTTGTGCCTTGAATTCTTTTAATCTAGAAAACACGTCTTCCGATTCTTTGGACCTAAGGAAGTAGATCCTATTATTCTAAGAATTTTCATAAATAAAGGTCACACAATAGTGATATCCACCCAATTGGACAACTGTCATGGGTCCACACAAGTGGAAATGTACTAGAACCGAAATCACTTTGGACCTGCTCTTGTTGCACGAAAAATATCTCTTTGCATTCTTGCCAAGTGTACATCCTCTATAAATTCCATCGCCGTCTATGTTGAGTAACGGGAGTCTCGTCATCATTGTCCTCAGGGATGGAAGATCTCTATAGTGTAAATGAGCGAGTATCTAGTGCCATAACTCTCCCAAATTGGTAAAATCATGTACTGGTGCCTGAACTAGTTGTGTGGTCAACCTGTATAAGCTCTCTTGATGAACACCAATCATACGTGCTTTATCCATACTGGATATCTTGTGCCATGCAAGTAACTTCCTGTCAAAGAATATGAATTTATAACCCTTGTCTTCCAAATTTTATATGGATATAAGATTTCTTTTCATCACAAGTACATTTAGTACATCATTAAGATGTAGTGTATCACCATAATCTAATTCTAGGGAGGCATATACTGATCCCTTCATAGTATATCTCACATTGTCTCCAAGTACCACTCGAAGATAAAACTCTTTCTTAATTAAGTCTGGAAGATTCTCCTTATAGCCTATCATATGTCTTGATGCACCACTATATATCAAACAAGTGTTAGTAGTGGTGGGAATCATACCTTAAAGGGCTGAGATGAAAATAATTTGTGTAGCTTCTTCAACATTCTTCATGGGAAGCTTAGACTTGGAAACCCTATTAAGTCTAAGTCCACCCTTCATGTTGAAATTCATACTGCAACTTGAACTAGAACAACTTTAGAAACCCTGGAAGGAGATAGGTCATAGATGAAGTATGGAGGCTTGAAAAATTGAATCCACAAATGAATGTTCCCTACTGAGGCGAGCTAGAGGAAGGAAATATCGAGCCAATTTTGTGGACAGAAGGGCTGGATCCAAGAAGCCCTAGGTTTTGGCTTGATAGTATTAGGTCAAAAAATGAAGTTCCACGAAATTGAGTTTGGCCTCTAGAGAAAGATGTGCACTAGGAAGGTGAGTTTCCCTATGCCACTTTCAAGATGAAGTATGGTTGAAATCACTCCAAATTGTGGAGCCCTAGTTTTCAGCAATGACTTCTTTTAACACCACTATGATACCATGTTAGAATTTGATAGATGTAAACCAAGATCACTAAAAGAATGTAAAATCACAAAACCAATGTATGGAGCTCATTTAATGATGATGATCAATGATCATCTCCCAATCAGAGAAAAAATAATGTCTCCACCAAGATCTCCCTTCCAATCGAGATAAATCATTCAGGGATAGAAGTACATCCATATTATAGTAGCATAAACCCAAGAAACACAAAGAGAAACTTCTCCAAGAATGGAGAACCCCAAAATCAAACTTCTGCTTAGATGTAGCGAACTTCTCTCTTCACTTGAGCGAACTTTCTTGAGTGCTTGATTTAAAAATGAAGTGAGGTGCCTTCTATTTATAGTGTAAGTCACTAACAATTTAATTTTTAGTTGGGGCCAAATTGTCCTTTTCAACGAGGCGAACTTGACTTGTTTGATCTCTTTTCTGGGCCAACTTGTGTTCTCTTTCAGGGCCAACTTGTGAGGATGAGCCTCATGTAGCTACTACAACAACACCATAAACATGAGACTTTCCCTAACAAAGGAAAGGAAGGTTAAAAATTACAATCTTTCCCAAACTATTAATAAAGTGTAATTACAAAGACATATAAGTAATGCCAACAGGCTCATAAAGGTTGAGAAGCTTGCCCTAAAGGGATAAATGTTTACCAAGTGGATATAATTACTATGCTAGTCATGCTAGCAAAGACAAATTAGATTACCCCAAGGGAAACAAGGCTTGCCAACTATCTAGTGTGGTAATGTTAGGATAGGATAGGAAGGAGATAAAAGAAAGGTTCCAGGAAAAGAAATTGACCAAGTCAATAAATCGACTCAATGGACTAAGAAGTCCATCTATAACCATCATCTAAACATCAACAAAAATATGCTACATTCTAAATTATTTTCCTATACATAGTTAAATATTCCAAAAGGCAAAATGAAAGGCCTAAATAAAACTTCAACCAAATTGACCTTATTGAAAGATCAATGATAGTTGGTTCAAAACTATCCATCATAAACATTAAAATCACAATACCATAGCTAAAAATATAGTAATTTAAGTGAGACACTTCATGATGAAAAAACAATAGCTACATAAAGTAGAAATATGAGTGACAACATAATCATCTCTACATTTTGTACTTAATCATTTCTACAATCTTCCATTATCAAAGTATCCTCTGCCAATTGTTCTCTCTCTCTCTCTATCACACACACACACACACACACACACACACACACACACACACACACACTTATAGAGAGTTCAATAGAAGTGGATTCTCTCTCCAAGTTAGTTCTCTCTTTGTAGGAAGGCACATTGAAAGTTCAAGAGTATGAGTAGGATGATTTATCATCTATATTTAATCTTTCTATTTTTAGATCAAGCTCTAAGATGGGACCCTTCAAATTCTTAGAGAAAAATGTTTTGTCGTGAGAATGGTTTTATTTAATTTTTCGCTTAAGTTGATGTCACTTTGCATAGTTAAAAGAAGGCCAGTTAGGCCTACTTTTTTTTTAAAGACTGATTGTAACAAGTAGCATATGGAAGGGTACATAATGAATCTGAACTTTGAACATGGGACAAAAGCATAAGATGCTGTATATTTGATTGAAGCTTGAAATATCAATATAAAGTTTTTTTCTTTGAATGTGTGTGTGTGTTTATATTCCTTGGGTTCCAAAGCACAATTGACGAGGTAAAAAATGGGCCCCAAGAACGAAGAAACCCATATACAAGCATAAAAAATATGTACCCAACCATCGGCTAAACATTAAGAAAAATCTGCCTACTTCGTTTTTGAAGACTAATTGTAATAAGTAGTGTATGTTAGAGTACATAATGACTTTGAACTTTGAACATGGACCAAAAAAAAAAAGATGATATATATTTGATTGCAAGCTTGAAACATCAATATAAAAAAATTCTTAGAATGTGTGTGTGCGCGTGCCTATATTCGTTAGATGTCAAAGCACAAAATACCATGTAAAAAATGGGCCTTATGAACTAAGAAACCCACATATTCATAAGAAACCCACATACAAGTAGAAAATATATGTACCCAACCATCAACTAAACATCAAGAAAAGTCTACTACATGCTAAATTACCACCCTTCACATAGTCAAATATTTCAAAATGCAAAATGAAAGACTTGAATAATACATCTCCAAAGCATAGCCTATTGAAAGATCAAGGATAGTTGTCATGATTATATCCGCTATAAACAATAAAATTAAAATACCATCGTTTACAATTTAGTAATGTAAGTGAGAAACTTCATGATGAAAAAAAATATCTTCATAGAGTAGTATTTTTTTCCTAAATGGGTAGTCTCATAAACATATGAAAACCATGAAGTAAAAGTGATACTAAAATCTTTACGATGCCCATATATGAGTGATATTTAAGTTAGAGAACATCTAAATAAAATGTCAGGGCATAGAGTGAAGCGATGTGTTCTACAACATTTGTGGGGTGAGATGTGTCCTTGTGTGTTTTTGCAATGCTAAACTAAAACAATAAAAAAACCTCCTCTTATTTATTTCTCGATGTATTTAAACAATGAATATAAACCTAATGTATATAATCTTAATCATGAATCTATTTAAGTATTTTTAACAAATTAAAGTAGATGTACGTTAAGTATTTAATTCTTCTTGGCACATCATATGTGTTGGTTTTAAAGGGTTCATGCTAACTTAAAAGGTTTTTGGTTGGCATTGCTTTTCAAAGATAAAAAAAGGAAGGTTAGTTTCGATAACTTTGCAAACAATTTATTTTCTCTTTAATTTGAAACATGAAATTTTCATTTTCACGCAACTATAGTTTATGCCTGCAAAAGATTTGCAATTAGCCATGTTCATAGAAGATTTGAGCATATGTTTTTTTAATGATCTTTGTATAGACAACCAAATTCTTAAAATATAGATCCAAGCTATCTACAAAATGAGGAGGCTTCTCTAAGACAACAAATAGATGGCTTCCCATCTAAGACAACAAATAGATGGCTTCCCAAAGACTACTTACTGTGAATATTTTCAACAGTGATATTATTATTATTATTATAATATTGTTGAGGTGTATTTTTAACTTCAAACATTGTAATCGATATTTCAAAGTATGAAATTAGAGTATACATAATTATTCCTTGTACAAGCTCATGTAAAGATAGACTCTTACTAAGTCTTCATATTCTCTACACAATCCTATGACTACATAGGTACATTCTTTAAAGGCTCCAAAGTGGCAACTTTTCATTTCACTAATCAAAACTAGATTCAATTATCCTATATTTTCAATAAAAAGAGACATGTAGCATAACCAATATCCTTCAAACACGACCAACCAACTCTATCAACAAATGAAAATTAATAGAGAAGTCTTTCACAAACCAAGAGGAGAGTCCCTCCTCTGAATTCTTGTCCAATTAGGGTACCCTCTTACAAAAAAGTAACACATTTAGAAATTTGATTTGCTTTAGAATTATATTCTCTATATACACAAATCATTAGTTTTACTTTTTCTTATTTTCCCAGACTGTTATAATTTTAGGGTCTCGAAGCACTTACAAGTGATTTAAGCCTCTATCCAATAATGTTTTCATCAACAACCACAAAGGATAAAATTCAACTTGGTTATTGGTCCCTTTCCCATCAACATATTTCACTAATAAGAATGGAAAGACTCAAAGTTTTTTATAGCTCTGCGCCACACCTACTTAGGGTTCCTTAGCATGCCCCATCAAATAAACCCCAAGCATTTTCATAATCTATGCTAGGCTCCTTTAAAAATCTAAGACGAGTGTCTTTGAGTGTTTTGAGCTTCCTTCCAATGATGCATTTATTTTATGTGCTACTTGGGCTGATGATAAGACAAGATTCTAGAAGATCATTTGATTCCTCAAAATCCAAATCCCATAAAAAAAGGAAAATCCTTGTACACTCTTACAGATCTATCAGTTATGTAAGCAATTAGACAATCAACCAGAGACAACTTTTCCTATTTTTAACTTGTAGAACATCACAAAAAACAAATGTAGTAAAGGAGCAAGTCACAAATATATGGTCCATTATTTCTTCATTATACTTACATAAGATGCATCTTCTTGGACCAAACCAAATTTTCTTTTGAACATTATCCCAAGTGTTTAGTCTTCAACACACTCTAAAATTTTGAAATTTTGGGTACCTTTATGCTTAATTTCTAATTTCTCACATACTTTTTCACCATTCTTCATCTTAAGTTTTGACTAATATCTTCTCTGATATTTTCATTCAAATATTTTGAAATTAATGATTTTATTTTTTTGTTTATTAATTTGTATTTCTAATTTCTCTGATACTTTTTTCACCATTCTTCGTCTTAAATTATGAGTCGTTTTGACTCATATCTTCTATGATATTTTCATTCAAATATTTTGAGATTAATGATTTTATTTTTTGTTTATTAACTCATAGTAATCCATTCATATCGATTAGCAAGCAAAAATGTATGCATAAGCTTTAGTTTTTGTGAAACACATGACATATATAAATACTCCAAAGTTTAACTTGGAAAAACCTTTTTGCTTACCACATGGACCAATATGGTGGTTTTAGATGATATTCCTGAACTTTTATATTAATTCACACCAAATTTTTTGTTATATGAGTAACTATAAGAATATACTTTGAAAAATGATTTATTAAATATAATGACTACTTCACCACTTTGCTTACTTTGAAAAATGATTTATTAAATACAATGACTACTTCACCACTTAGCTTGCTGACTAAAACAAGGTTACCTTTGATTCAATAGAATAACAAGGAACTGCTTTTTTGGACTGAAAATAAAAAACCTCAAGGATTGAAGATAGACGTTACAGGTAAGATAGTTGTAGATAGGTTAGAGGGCATCTCTGACAGATTAATAGCTGGTATTTTGGGGCTTAATGACCAAAGTGCATAACCTGAAACGAGGTCAAGCAAATTTCATAGGGTTTGATTCATCTAGATAGATCCCTTGGATATGTGAACAAGGGCTACCATAGGCGTCGATACTCTTTGAGATTCCCCTCTTTCCATGACCACGCGCATGCTAATGATTCTTATGAAGACCCATCGGCTCCCAAGTAGGTGTCGTTTTTGTCTACACATTCAAACTAATCTAGTTATAAAATAATGCAAATATGGCAAAATTCATTAAATTTACAAAAGTTCAGGACTTTTTAAAGCTTCCATAATTCCATATTTTATTTGTGGACAACTATGTGTTTCTGGAAGTTGAAGGAGGATTTTGAAAGCTTATTTGTAGACATTTATACATTTTTTTTGGATCAGGGAGTTTTAAAGCCTATATAATTAGACAAATTGAAGTTTTTTGAAGTAAATCATTTTTAAAGTTCATAGAACTTGTTGTTTCTCTAAATTGTTTATTGAAATTTAAATTTAAATTCAACTAGCATCTTGAAGAAGCTAGAAGAATCATTCTTTATATGTATGTAAAATTCACAAAGAAATGGAAATTGCAAGTGTTTGTCATTCATTATGTAGTTGTTAGAAGATGAGAATTATTATAAGTAGTCGAATAAAATGTTGAGTACTTGTAAATTAATTTTATGCAAATTGAGATTACTGTTGCTCTGCCGATTGCTTTGGAAATTATGAGATGACCCTAATTTCCTAGAGATGATTGGTATAATTAGCATTTGTGTCAATACTTAACTCCGAGTTCATGTATGGAATTCCTATTAAAATGTTTATTTTTATCCATGAAGAATTACCTTCCTTATATCATGAGGACAACTGTCCTTGGGCCTGTTGTGCTTCAGAACTTTATTCTAGAAATTGTACTAATCATCTCTGGAGAGATCCACACCATTTTTGTTGTTTACATCACTACATTAAAAAATTATGGTCAATTATGTTTTCCCTCAAGTACCATGTTTATGGCCCATACTTTGAACAAAATGAAACATTAATGAATAATAACATATAGATGGAAATAAACATAGAAGCATCATTGTATTCTACTGACAAATCTAAGTAAATGAAAAAATGCAAGACAAGGAACTGCAAGAACTGATTAAAACATATTTTTGCAAATAAAAGGATCGTGTAATTTTCCACCTTCCTAATATCATGAAGGATCATTGTTATTGAGCTTCTTTTTCTTCAAAAAATTGTTAATGACATTGTACCTAATCATTCCTCACCAGCGGAGATACACAACAGGTGTGGGGTTTAACTTACTCCATTGAATTTTATTTTTTGTTAAGCATGTTAAGTCTAGAATGAAATCTTGACTACCTATGTTTTGAAGCAAAACAAAATATTCACGAAGAAGTTCTAATATAAGATCAAATTGAAAATGCAATTAATACAACAACAATACAAGTTCAAAAATGAATGCACATTTGTTCAACATTGATACAACCTAAAAAGTAGACAATTCTCCTATATAAGGAAATTGAAAAGTAGACAATTCTCTTGTATAAAAAAAATCAGGGTTTCATTGCAAAATTAACAAAACCACAAATAAGAAATGGAATTTGGTAAACCATATATATTTGTATAGACAATATGTATTATTTATAACATGACAATCTCCTAGGTCCCAAATCCAAGAAAACTTCATCTCTCTTTATCTTTCTTCACATCCAAAGCATTTGCAAGGAACTCTATCATTCTTCCATTCTGATCCGCATTCACATCTGAAATAACACAAGCACAATATGTTTCAGCACTCCTTGTGCTTTAAAGACATAAACAATGCCCCTTAGGTTTATCGCATTGTATAACAAATCTCAATGAAAGATTCATTAAATGTCATTAAAAGTATGATGAGGACCATCATTTTTTCAATTGGAAACAATTATATTTATCAAAATATAAGATACAACATCCTTGCTTGAAGGCAATTACATTTGTTAAATAAGAATGCATTTTACCAGCTTTCTGACCTATAAATCATGTGACAACATCTATATGTTTTTTCAACAATTTTTTGCATTTTTTCTTAGTGTTTCCATTCTTTCTCTTTGATGAGATTTAATAACATCAAATCATCTTTATGCATATCCAAAAGCGACATTTTCTCCAATTCACAAAAATCCAAGCTTGCATGCTAGGACACACTACATTGAGCACATAATAACCGCTTTTGCATTAGAAGAATTATAACTCTTTAATAACAAAAGCAATTTCCCTAGTTGACCTTCCTTCTTGAAGGACATCCTTGAACAAGAGTGCTTAGCAATCCTGAAATAGGCAATATATCCTATGAGAATTGGGAATCCCCTCTTCTGACAACATTGTACACCATTCCTATAGGGTTTGTTTGGGAAAGATCAATTGACAACTGAAACCATTATATAGTAAAATTAGTATAATATGGGAAGGGAAACTGGCTGGGATGTGATTGCCTTCTATTTGGTCCAGTCCAAACCTATTGTCATTGTGTTCAATTTATTGGAAAGCAGTGCAATAAATTATTTAATCTTCTCCATGAATGCACTAGCATAGAAGTATATATATACATCAACCACGAATATAGATTTCAGAAGTGCTTACCCATTTTCTCCTATACTTCATAGCAAACCAGTAGACTTACAATTTTCTCAAAAGCCAAATGTCATGGAGAGAATGAATGACGCAACATTTAACGGTTATGTAATCTTGGCAATGGAATTTCAATGTGTTGGGGCACTAATAAATGTGACCCACGAGATAAGTGTCTCGTGTTCAGTTTCCTCCTAATCAGGATGTTGGAAGGAAGAAGGCGCTTGTTGGTGGGATACCCTCCATACACTCCACTATTATCATGGCTGTCATATCTAGGAATCTCAATTTCTGGGCCAGATTGTTCCCATGCAACAATAAACATGATAGACGGAGCGTCGCTATGTAAGGTGGAGTGTTGCGGTGTACAATATTGGACGGAGTGATAAGTGTGAGCAATATAGCTACACACAATTTGCATTGGGGGTGGCCACAATAATACCACCGATATAGTTTGACAAATGAATAATGAATCTCCATTGCATAATCCTAATTTTGGCTAGATGATGAGCACTATATAACCCAATTAAATCAATCTTGCTCTTAGAGTATAAAATAATGCACATATTGAGTTGATCACATTCATGATCACAATGGAAATCATTATCAGGACCATGATATTTGTCCTTGTGGTCTGTCACTAGAATTATACTCATACAATGTTGTCAATTGATTGCAATTGTTATATTTTATGTAAATGATTACATTGCTTTCGAAAACAGATTTAGGAGGGGAAAGAGAAATCACTATTTTTATGCCTTGTTACTATGCAAATTAACTAGGGTGTATCTACTGTTGAAGGTAGATATGTACACTAAGAGTTTTCTAACCGAGGAATCTTCCCGAGTATAACATACATTAATTCATTCATTTAACCAAGTGTGTGTGATCACAACAAGAAAATCCATCTTTTAGCACCACAAGTTAGCACCACTTATATTATTTGGTGTTAATGTGGGGATATTAGCACCATTTATATTATGTGGTGTTAATGAAGTGATATTAACACCAATTATAATATTTGGTGTTGAAGTGGTGTTAGCATTTGTTAATATTATTAGAAATGGAATGCCACGTCACATATGTTAATTAAACAAATGGTGTATGCTACTTGGTCATGTGCCACACTGACACATACAAATAAAGTTTAATTGTCAGGATTTGGACCATAAATAAAAATTATTTACAAGTAATTGTTTTGTAAACAATCCACTTTAATTATTATATTTTAATAATCCACTTTTATCCACTTTATAAATAAACATTGGATTGCAATCTCCTCATGATGGACTCACATAAGAAGTCTGAAACGTTGGGAAGAAAATAAATAACAGGTTTCTCAAATCTCTTCATTATAATCTTTCATTATAATCTTTTGTATTGTTCAAACAAATCAATATTTTTGCTATGAGGCGTTGCACCATATATATATAACAAATTAAAAAAATAATTGTAAATGATTCAATTGTTTACTCTTTATATTATTGTCACTCTAAATCAATAAAGAAATGCATTTTACAAAATTCTTTTTGAAACACAATAAAATATAATGAATTTAAATTTATTAAGATTATAGAGATGGTGATAAAAGTAGTTTGAATTGAAATTTAATTAATTGCATGCCAAAATATTATTAATCTTAATAGATTTTTTATGAAATAATTTGATGGATATTAGTGTCATTAGGAATATTTAACCACTAGGTAGGGTATCATGAATGTGGATATGGTTGAGGGAGGAAAATTCTATTGTAAGTCTTATTGGAATCTTCTATGAATCTACGACCAAACAAAACACCTCAAACCACCACATATGGCCTTATGAGGATATTATTAGATTGTGTGTGTAGATGTCAACACTTTTATGAGCTTTTGATCATTAGGTGTGGGACTGGGATCCCTTGACATGGTTATGGGATGAAAGTAGGCCTTAAGCACTGAAGGAACATTTTAGGGATCTAAGGTTAATAGATATGTTGACACCTCAAACCACAAAACATGACTTCTTAATGGGATCCTTTGCCTTAGAATAGGTATATGGATTAAATTTAGGAGGTTTTAAGGACTAGGTATGGGTTTTGGGGCCATAGACATGGTTGACGGATGAATTCTAAGCTTTACATACTAAAGGAAGTATCTAGGAATATATGGTCAAGAAAGGCACTTGAAATGACCATACAATACCTCTCGAGGGTATGCTTGACCTATCAGTTGGGATATCAATTCCATTAGGAGGATTTGAGCAATAAACATTGATCTAGATTCCTTTGACATGGTTGAGGGAGGAAACTTAGGCCTTAATTCCTAAGGAACATTTGTAGAAACCCAAGAGCCATGACTATGGCTTACCAGATATGAGATACCAAGGGAATAATTCACCTCTTAGTGGGGATATTATTACATTATGAGGTTTTGAATAATATGTAAAGGTCTCAGGATTATGAACATGATATAAAAAGAAAATAGTGCTGGTTGTGGACCCTCATCTTCCCGATTTAGAGAAGTTATTATTTCAGTCGTGTCTGGATCCCAACACCTAACGGGTGTGGGGGGGACTCCCCCCCATTATAGTCGCTAGGGAGGGTCCAGAAAGGGGGCGATGACTATTTTGGGAGAACCCACCTGATGGGGGTTCAGGCTAGCGCCCTCATACAGAAAATTTAGGAAAAAAACCTTGCAAAATGTTGTAATTTCAGACTCATGACTTGGTCAATAATGGGTGATTTATGGGCCCATGGTATTGGGTGACTAGTGGTATTTTTCAATGGTAATTCCCCTATAAAAGAAAGGCATTGTAATACGACTGTGTATTGTATTGTAGCATTGTAAAACGATCTCTATGATTGTGTGAGAGAGACCATGAGATAGTTAATAAGAAGTGCAGTGGGTTTGCTGCAGGTTGTATCCCTTCATTTTACTGGATGATATAATATGAAAAGGACTGGCAATTTTTTTGTGGACGTATCCCATCTTGGGTGAACCACGTTATATTGGTGTCTCTCTTATCATGTGTTTATGTTTTAATATTTGCATCTTGTTTATTGTTATTTCTCTACAATCATCTTTTTCTAACAATTGGTATCAGATTCAAAAGGTCTATTTGGCTAGTAAACTCGCAAGAAAGAAGTGTTCCTCATTATTGGGAGCAATGGAAGAAGAAGGCAAGTTTAGGGTTGAGAAATTTATCTGTCAAAACTACCAGTTATGGAAGATGCAAATGGAGGACTATCTATACCAAAAGGATATTTTCCTACCATTGGGACTAAAAACAAAACAACCAACGACTATGAAGGATGACGAATGGGAGGTTCTTGACAGAAAGGTAATGGGAACAATGCGTCTATTCCTAACTTCGTCGGTGGCTTTCAATATTTCAAAAGAAAAGACAACGGAGGGTGTCATGAGTGCATTGGATAAGCTCTACGAAAAACCCTTGGCTTCCAACAACGTATTTCTAATGAAGCATTTATTTAATATGAAGATGTCAGAAGGTGGATATGTTTCTAACCATTTAAATGAATTTAATACGATTACTAATCAACTAAGTTTTGTAGGAGTGAAATTTGATGATGAGGTTAGGGCTCTTCTAATCTTGTGATCATTGGTAGAAAGCTGGAATGGGTTGGTCATGGTTGTAAGTAACTCTGTCTCTTATTCAAACACTCTTAAATTTGATGATGTTGTTGGTGTTATTCTTAGCGAGGAAATACGAGGAAAAAGCATAGGTGAGACATTAGGTAATGCATTGACCATGGAAAGTAGGGGAAGGAAAAGGGAGAGAGGAAAGAGCCTAGGTAATCACAACAAGTCTATAAAGTGAATATCCAAGTCCAAGATAGGAAAGATAGAGTGCTGGAATTGTGGTAAGAGAGGAATCTGAAGAAAGACTGCATAGCTCCAAAGAAGAAAGGAGGCAGACATCATGAGACTACTTAGGAAGACAATGCAGTAGGTGATGTGTTACAAGATGCTTTGATTCTTGCATTGGATAATACTAGTGATTACTAGGTAGTAGATTTAGGGGCTTCATGTCATGCTACACCCCATAGGAAATTCTTTTATAATGATGTTCCAGGTGATTTTGGACATTTTTTATTGGGGGATGACGAACCATGTAAAATTGTTGGAATTTGTAAGGTACATATTAAGTTAAATAATGGAAATGAATGGCTGCTAAAAGATGTGAGGCATATTCCTGCTATGAAAAGAAATCAGATCTTAATAGGGAAGTTGGGAGATAGTGATTGTTTATCTATGTTTGGAAAAACATGGTGGAATATCACTAAAGGAGACTGGTAATAGAAAAGGAGATAGGACAGGTACATTGTATTTATGTCCTCATAATATTTATTATTCTATCTTTGTAGCTTCCATAGAAACATGTGCAACATTGTGGCATCATAGGCTTGGCCACATGAGTGAGAAGGGGATGCAGATTCTTCACTCAAGAAAATTGCTTCCATCTTTGAAGTAGACAAGTTTGGAATTCTGTGAGAACCGTGTTTATGGAAACCATAAGAGAATCAAAATTTTCAGGGTTAGGAAACATAAGAAGAGTGAAAAGTTAGAGCTTGTGCATACAAATGTATGGGGACTCAGTTAGGTACAATCTCTTGGTGGCTCTTATTATTATGTTACTTTTATTGATGATGAAACTAGAAAAACTTGGGTTTATTGCATTAGACATAAATATGATGTGTTTTCTACTTTTAAGCAGTGGAAAGATTTGGTTGAGAATGAGACAGGGAAAATATTGAAGTGTCTCAGATCTGGTAATGGAGGTGAATACTGCAGCAAGGAGTTTGATAGTTACTATTCATATCAAGTGATTCGTAGAGAGAAGGAAATCCCAAGAACACCACAAGAAAATGGTGTGTCAGAAAGGATTAATAAGAAGATCATGGAGCCTGCAAGGTGTATGAAATTGCATGCAGGGTTGCTCTTACAGTTTTTGGTTGATGCTGTAGATATTGCTATTTACTTAATAAACAGAGGGCCTTCAAGAACTTTGGATGGTATAATTCTAGAGGAGGCATGGACAGGTAACAATATAAACTACTCATTTATGAGAACTTTTGGTTGTGAAGCATTTTCCCATATTGATAAAGAAAATAGAACGAAGCTTGAGGCTAAATCCAAGAAATGCACCTTTATTGGATACGGGGTTGATGATTTTGGTTATCACTTATGGGATTATGAAAATCACAAAATAATTAGGAGTAGAGATGCAATATTCAATGAAAAGGTTATACAAAAATATCAGTTACAGGGAAAGAAAGAAGAAAAGGAAAACACATAATACACAGTGCTTGATGAAATCATAGAAAATGAAGTTCCAAAGGTACCAGAAAATCAAGAACAACAAGAGGTACCTCAAACTCCTACAAGTGTAAGAAGATCTACCAGGTAAAGTAGACCCTCTGAAAGATTCTCTCCTTCACTATTTATTTATTGATGACTGATTTTGGTGAACCAGAATGTTATGAAGAAGAAATGTATGTGGAAAATAAAAAGAAGTGGGAGCAAGGCATGAATGACGAGATGGACTCACTGGTAAGAAACTAGAATCAGGATTCGGTTGAGTTGCCTACAGGTAAAAGAGCATTGTAGAATAAATTGGTTTACAGGTTTGCACAAAAGAAAGGCATAGATTTTAATGAAATATTTTCTCCTGTAGTTAAAATGAATTCAATTAGGACTATTTTAAGTCTAGTGGCGGTAGAATCTTCGCATGTTGAACAGTTAGATGTAAAAACAACCTTTCTCCATGGAAATTTGGAGGAATATATTTATATGTAGCAGCGACAGGGATATGATGTCAAAGGGAAGGAGACACTGGTTTGTAAGTTGAAGAAAAGCTTGTATGGCCTGAAACAAGCTCCAATACAATGGTATTTGAAATTTGAGAAGTTTATGAAATAATAGGGTTATAGTAGATTCCATTCTAACCATTGTGTTTATTTCAAGAGGCTAGATAATGGGAGATGTATTATCTTGTTATTGTATGTGGATGCCATGATTATTGTAGGGCCTAACATGTAGGATATAAATGTGCTCAAAAGTAAACTAGTTAAATCATTTGCGATGAAGTATTTGGTTGATGCAAAGCGAATCCTTGGTATGAGAATAAAAATATACAAGAAAAATCGCAAATTGACATTGTTTTAAGGTGAGTGCATAGAAAATGTGTTGGAGAGGTTTGCAATGCAGAATGCAAAACCAGTTAGTACACCTTTGGCCATTCATTTTAAACTAAGTAAGGAGATATGTTCCAAGACACTGAGAGGAGATAGTATACATATCCAAGTTTCCCTATTCATAAACAATTGGTATCTTGATGTATGCCATGGTGTGCACAAGACCAGATATTGCACATGTAGTGGGAGTTGTGAGCATGTATATGAACAATCCAGCTAAAGAGAAATGGAGGGAAATACAATGGATTCTCGGGTATTTGAGAGGTACCACTTCTCATGCATTATGTTTTGGAGGTTCAAACACTATTATACAAGGATATGCTGATGCAAATATGGTAGGTAATAAAGATAGTAGGAGGAGCACCACAAGGTATGTTTTTAGTGTAGGTGGAACAACATGAAGATGGGTTTCAAAACTGCAAAATGTTGTTGCACTTTCAATAATGGAAGCAGAGCATGTTGCTGCTACAGAGGCTAGTAAAGATATGATTTAGATGCAGAGGGTCATGGAGGAATTGTGTAAGAAGCAGGAGAATAGAGTGTTGTACAATGATAGATAGAGTGCAATTCATTTTGCAAAGAACTCAGCCTTCCATTAGAAGACTAAACGTATACAACTCAAGCACCATTTCATAATATATGTTCTGGAAGATGAACCGTTAAAGTTGGAAAAGATACATACTAGACAAAATTCTGCACACATGTTGACCAAGGTAGTAACTAGAGAGAAACTCAGATCCTTCTCGATTTCTATTGTCCTTCAAGCATGAAGGTGAAGATGAGAAATTTTCCATGTCCAAGGTTCATAGAATAGTCCAGCAAGTGCAATAGTAGTGGAGTTGTTGTGATCAACCTCCAAGTGGGAGATTGTTAATTGTTGTGCCTAATCTTCCTGATTTAGAGATGTCATTATTTAAGTCATGTTTGGATCCCAACAGANTTCCTTATAAAATGTTGTAATTTGAGAGTCATGACTTGGTTAATAATGGGTGATTTACAAGCCCTTGGTATTGGGTGACTTGTGGTATTTTCCCATGGTAATTCCATTATAAATGAAAGGCATTATAATATGGTTGTGTATGTATTGTAACATTGCAAAATGATATTTGTGATTGTGTGAGAGAGACCGTGAGAGAGTGAAGAGGAAGTGCAGCGGGTTTGTTTTAGGTTGTATCGCTTCATTTTGTTGGATGGTATAATAAGAAAAGGGCTGGAAATTTCTGTGGGAGTAACCCATCTTGGATGAACCATGTTATATTCGTGTGTCTCTTTTAATGTGTTTATGTTTTAATATTTTCATCTTGTTTATTGTTATTTCTCTGCAATCCTGTTTTTCTAACAAATATTGGCCTTACACCTTGAAGGAAACTTCTATGCTTATAAGGAAAAGAGAAACACCTGAAGCCACCACAAATGACATTTGAAAGATACCATTAAACTATTAGTGGGATACCACTAGTTATGGGTGTTGGAGCTCAGAACAAGGATGGGGGAGGAATCCTAAAACTTAGGCCATAAAGGAAGCTTCTAGCTATTTGGGGATTATAGTGAAAAACTCAAGTTAGAACATAACACCTCTCAAGGGAATCCTTATCTTCTGAGTGAGGGTATGGGGGACCGCCATTGGAATAATTTTCATACTAGGTATGACTTTAAAGGAATTTGATATGGCTTGGTGAGGAAATGTGGGGATATGACTCTAAAAAATTATTATAGGCACCCATGGCCATGAAAAATACCTCAAACCACCAACTAAGATCTCTTAATATTATCCTTTCCTTCAAGTGGGCATGTAAGTACCCTTAGAAGGTTTGGTTACTTCGTATGAGTCTCCAGGCCTTGAAGATGGTTGAGAGAGGATGCCTTTTTTAGATAAAGGAAATTTTGTGCATCTAGGTTAAATATTAATTCCTCAATTTTCCACACATCGACCTATCAAGCATATCCTTGGCCTCCAAATATAAATATTTGCAATATTACGGAGTTTTGTGGCCCAAGTATGTGTCTCAAGACCTTGGACATTGTTGGTAGATGATGCTTGATCCTTATTCCCTAAATGAATATTAATGGAATCTAGTCCCAAGAACACTACAACAAAACCCTGTGATTAGCATCTCTTTTAGCTTCCTTTTTAGCGTCCACTGTCACTTTTAGTGTATTTTCATTATTTTTTGGAAAAAGTGGATGTTTTTCCACGGGATGGCAATTTTAATGGTGTTATTTGCGTCCATTTTTAAAATTTGGCGCTATTTTGGACGATAATTAGCATCCCAATTAGCTTCTAATTAGCATCCCTATTAGCATCCCAATTAATGTCCCAATTAACATCCTAATTAGCATCCCAATTAGCATCCTATTTTAAAAGTTGATGCTAATTAGCATCCCAATTAGCGTCTCAATTAGCGTCCCAATTAGCATCACAATTATCATCCCATTTAGGATCCAAATTAACGTCCCAGTTAGCATCCAAAAAAACCTCCCATATAGCGCCAAGAATAGCCTCCAAAAACCTAAGACATTGATATTCCTCATACGACATCTAGGGCCTCAATAATAATCTTCATTACAATGATGCACATCCAATGCATGCAGGAAAAACATTCTCTTTACAAGGATTTCATGGTGGTTTCATACAAAGTGCATGGCCCATGAGCACTAAAAGCCTTTTTTAGACCGTAAGAAATCAATGTGTCTCCTTTGACCATGTTTAAGCCATCAATAACCATCCTCGGTGCATGAAAACTTGTAATGGTGACCATGCAACACATGTAAGCCAAAAATTATCTTGTTAAGTATGTGTGGTGAATTCTGACAATGCACTTTAAGGCCGCATAGGGTCTAAGGTCGTATGAGTTACCTAAATAAGATGTTCATGTCATGAAATTCCATTATTATTGGTTATTCACTGAAGGGCCACCGTTGTGATTCCTAGGGAAATAGTACAATTGGTTGTAGTTCATTGGCTATGTTAACATCATTGTAAGGTTACTTTCAATAGCATTCCTCGCCCTCTTAAATCTTTATTTATGGTAATTGATTAGCTTTAAGAAAGAGTTATAATTTCAATTGAGGGTTAGAAATCTATTCATCATTGTTTTACACAAATGATTAAGCTTCCAAATCCATATTATGGTGTACCATACTAGGAGATGGAAAGTTATAGAAACAATTTTCCTTAAAGTCTGATGCAAACAAGCTACAACAAGTGATTTTTTTTTAAACATTTAGTTTCTAAGCTAAGCCAAATAATCTATTTGATCCATCTCCTTAGAAAAATACTTATGATAATTTATTTTAATTCATATTTCATGCATTCCATCCATGTGTCGTTTAGTACTCACTCTTTTTATCCATCTCTTCACCTTAGATTAAAATTTGAAAAAAATAATTTTACATTAAATTCGAAAAACTAAAAACTAAAATGTGTGCATTACATCCATGTGTCATTTATGTGTTCATTCCATCCATGTGTCATTTAGTACTCATTGTTTTAGCCATCTCTTCACCTTAGATTAGAATTTGAAAAAAATCATTTTACACCAATTTAAAAAACTAAAAATCCATATGTGGGCGCCAAAACATGTCAAACTACCCGCGATTGGCATCGTGGTATTCAATGTTGTCGTTGTCGACTTTAGCAGGGTAGAGCATCGTGAATGCAAGGGGAATGTGGTGTTGAGGGTTTATATCATCCTTGGCAGCTTCGCAGGGATAAAAAAAATAGACCCCTCAAATTTTCCTGCTATTGGCATTGTGGTCTTCAACGTTGTCATCATGGACTTTAGCAGGGAAACACATAGTGAAGGAGAGGGGAATGTGGTGTTGAGGGTTTATATCATCCTTGGAAGCTTCGCATGGAGAAAATAACAGACTCCTCATGGTTTCAAATCCGATGTACTCAAACTCATGACTTGATTCAAAATTGATGCGGGTGATGTTTACGAAGTAAGGTTTAATGACTGAAATGGATGGCGTCAAGATCTCATTCTGAAATCTATGAACCGATATTCACATAGAGAAAAATTCTAGGAAGGACATATCCTGACACCAGATTAGGATTGATGGCGTATGCATCTCAATAAGATAAGATTATACACTAAGATAAGATCATTAACGCAATGGGAAATGATCAAAACCATGAAACATCAAATACACCCTTTAAAGTGGATATATGTGATAAAAGTTGGATATATGCACGATTGAGCATTTTTGCATAGTGGGATGGATCTCAAGTCCTCAAATGGAGTCATAGGAAGAAATACATATCCATATGTAGGTGTCCTAGGGCATTAGTAATGGAATTCTAGGGAAGAAGACAATGTCTTAGGCCCTGAAGAATACATTGAGGAACACATATCCATGAACAATGCCTCAAAGCACCATGCATGACTTCACAAGGGTGTCCATGGCGCTATGTATGCAAGTCTTGTGTCTTTAATTCATCTCACATGATCAATGTAGGAGACATTAATCTTGGGACCTAAAGGAATCTTCTAGGCATCCAAGGCTACGAAGGTTTCCTCCACCAAACACAAATGGCTTCCTAAGAGTAATATTAGCCTATGATTGAGGATGTTGGTGCCATTAGATGGTTTTGAGTAGTATGTGCACATGTCATGGCCTCGGGAATTATATTGTAAGAAATAAGACCATGCCTTTGAACATATGAAAATCATTGATGCATCAAAATCCATGAACAATGTATTAAAGCATCACGCATGACTTCATAAGGGTATTCATGGTACTATGTATCTACGTCTTGGGTCCTTCAACATGGTTAATGGAGGACATATGAACCTTGGGCCCTAAAGGAAGCTTCTAGTCATTAATGGATAAGAATGTTCCTTCCACCAACCACAAATAACCTTTTAAGGGTATCGGTGGCCTATGATTGAGGATGCAAGTACCATTAGGTGGTTTTGAGTAGTACACATGTCTCAGTTATTAAGGATGTCATAATATGGAAGAAGACCATGCCTTTGGAACTAAAGAAACCATTGAAGTATCTCCAACCTTGATAAATTTCTTAAGCACCACATATGACTTAAGAGGAGTATCCATGGTGCTATGTATACAAGTCTTGGGAATTTGGGGCCATGGACTTTATCAAGGGGGGATACTTGAACCAAGCCCTAAAGGAACAATTTATTCATATAGAGATGAAACAATAACCTTAAGCAACCACACATGGCCTCCCGAGGGTATAAGTTTCGTATGATTGAGATACCAATTTCATCATGTGTTTTTTAGTAGTATCTACATGTCTCATTGCCTAGGAATGATGTTCTAGGGAATAATACAATGAATTTGTCCCTAAACAAATCATTAAGGCATCCATAACCATGCATAACCTCATAGAGATATTCATGGAATTATGTGTCCATGTCTTGGGGCCTTAGACGTGGTCATGGGAAGAAACTTGATCCTTTGTCCCAAAAATAATCTTCTAGCCATCTAAGCCTAAAAAGATTGCATGGACACCAACCACACATGGCCCCTCGAGGGTATCGGTTTCATATGAGTAATGATATTAGTTCCATTTACATGGTGGTACAACTCTATTATGAGAGTAATCAACCACCATTTTTGCGTAGAATCCATATTTACATAGACACTCATATGTGAAGTCTATTTCCTTCTCTACAATATAGTTTGGTGGAATTTGAGCCCATGAATGGTTGCACATAAAATCTATAACATCTAATATTTTTATTATAGAATGGTGTGACTATCACATAACTACCACAAATGCACAATGTATGCACACATAGATTTTGTTCTAGGTTCCACTACCCTCATTTCTCGTTATTCTCCTTACATTGAGTAATGAGTATGTATCTAGGTTTATCAAGTGTAATAATAATACTATATAGTAATAAAATAACCTAACATAGATCCCTCTTAATCTTTATATTTTAAACATTGTTAGATCTGTATTTTAGTTTTGTTTTTATTCCTCTATGTCCTTAATATAGATTGATTTAAAAAAAACCCTAATTAGTTCCATCTTAACTCTAGATCTATCACATCTCAAGAGGGATAGAATCACCTAAGGTGCAACCATTTTTAACATTGCAAAAACTTGAAGACACAATTTTACCTAAGAGATTTGATCCCTCACTAAGTGTGATATATCCACCATTAAGTTGTTATAATCAAAATAACTTAATTAATTTGCAAAAAAATAAAAAATTGATCAATCTTTTAGATCCTATCTTACATTTTCTTTGGGATAAAAGTATCTTGGATAAATTTTATTTCCATTCTCACAAAAATACTTCTAATTATACCACAAAACAAATTTAAAAAAAAAAAGTCATTTTGATTGCTCATTATTTTAATCATTATCTAAAACATATTTTCAACTATACATTTTTTAAAATGTTAATATAAAAAATAAATATAATGAACTAAAACATATTTTCAACCATACATTTTTTAAAATGTTAATCTACAAAATAAATATATTCAACTAAAACATATCTTCAATTCTACATTTTTTAAATGTTAATATAAAAATAAATATATTCAACTATTAACAATTGTTCATTAAGCTTTTATGCAATGTAAGATCTAGAAATAAATCATATCATATTATTATATTATGAATCATATTTGAATTAGTTTATAATGAAAATGTTACATATATTCAAAGCTAAAATATTTTATGATATTCTGTAATGGCATTATTATTGAACTTGACTATGGTTATCTTTACATTGAACAAATTGTTTGTTTATAAAAGGTTACTTAAAATTATATAAGATATATTGGTTAACATTTTATTATTAAAATGTTAAATTTTTTAGTGTTTAATTATTAATGTTTTTTTTTTTAATTTCTTAAATTGTAATGATCTATTTTCATTATAATGTGAGATTTTTGTTTTATCAATTTTAGAAAGATTATATAACTTTTTAAAATGATTTATAAATGTTTTAGAAACATCAATAGAATAAAGGAAAATTACCTTAGTTACTAAATTTTTATAATTAGAAACATTAAAAAACCAGAAAAACTAGGTTTCCCTCTATTTCATTTTCCCTTTTCCCTTGATACACACGTGCAAAGAATATGATACATATGTGTAAAGAATAAGATTATGGAGGTGTGACTATTGGATCGATTTGGCCCTGCGTGAATAGAGGTTTTAAGTTTATTTGTATAATCAATTGCTGTATTTTACCTTCATTCCGTGAAATTGTATTGTGTTGTGTTGATTATTACATTTCATAATCGTGTAGCCCATCCTGCAGGAGCTCATTCTTTAGCTGAAGAGCGCAAGAAAAAACTATTTATAGTTATTGAAGAGAAAACATAGCTGCAATGTCACATTGCAAAAGTAGATGAGAAAATGAGTGACTTGGAATCACCAAAAAAAACATAGTACTACTGTGGGTTGTATCGTGAAAGCTCTAAAAATTTAGATTGGAGATGTTCCTAACATTGTTAAGCAATCTCGCATTTAAATAAAAAAATGTTTGATAGGCTTAGTTTAAGTATAAATTGAACATTTGACACCTAAAAGATGTTACCATATATCACCGGATACTCAAAGAGTAGATCATCATGAAGGGGCAAAGGAGCTTTGCAAAATGAATAATATCTTGCAAGGGCCAATTTGATGCGGCTCCTCGGCTGATTTTTTAACCAGATAATCTTTGAATGGAGTAAATTCCAAATGAGAATTGGTAAACTCCATCACTTTGGACGACCCTTATTCCTTTGTGATAAAAACACTTTGGACCTAATCTTTCCATGTAAATATAAATATAATCGTTCAACTATCTTTGCAGACTATCAACTTTGTTTCTAGCGATTAGACTGGTTGATTATGATGGTTTCCTTCTGATTGAGACAATATCTAAGTGTTTAGAGAACTAAGTAGGATTTAATTGAACAATGAATTGCATATTTACCTGCTTATGCTTCTTTGTTTACTTTTGTTTGTGTTTGTGTTGCTTTAAATTTAACTTTTATTTTTTTATTTTTTTCCAATATTACGAGGGTTTTAGTTCAAAACTATTCAAGATTAAGTTGATAAGAATATATGAAAGTATTTTTCTTGCTGAATCTCCTCTTCAATGGGAGTGGGATTAATAGGGGATTCCATATACTAATATAATATTGCCAGATTGTAGTCCTTAGAGTGTGAAGGGGATATCGAAACTACACACATCGCTATGCTTGGTTATGGAAAGAATTAAATGGATGCTCCTTCTGGCTATTAAACAAGATTGTTTTGTGCAAAAATCTTGGTAAAAGAATTAACACGGAATATTAAGCAAAGAAGGAAATTTGGACAACATGGTTTTAGGTCCCTTGCAACAAGTCATCACGATTCTTATTATTATGAAATTAGTGGTAGTTGTGTAATTAATGATATATTTATATATTGGTTAGTAAAAGATATATGTCATTTTTGAGATTTATGTTATTATATATACAGGGATTTTTTTAATTTAACAATATAACTTTTAATATGAAAATGTGTATAGATCTCAAATTTTACAAATTTAGTTACCAACAAATATTCAAAATTGATGATTCATTTTTTTTAATTAATTATAAAAATATAATAGACTAAAGATAACAATGAATATGTGCTAACTTTTGATCAAATGCATTATAGAAATGATTTGACCATCAATTCATAAATCAAACTATTTCAACATCTCTAATTTTGAGTCATAGAGAAAATCTTAACTTTGGGTGAATCCATGAAGATGGGTGTCTATTTTGGGGGGTCTTATGAGAAAATAAATTTGATTTTTTCATGTTTTTCAACTTTGAGCAAACGAAAGTGATATTTTCGTTTAGAATTTCACTTTCAAGTAAAAACAAAACTTTTAGAGAATTATGTTAGCTTTCTATTCATAATTTTTTCAATTTTTTTTATTGAGATTTGATATGTCATTTCGGAAAATGTTTGACAGTGTGTCCTTATAAAATGAAAGGACTAAAAAATAGACATGTTTGGTTGCACCACTAAAATCATTGTTAAACTTGTGTTTTGCAAAAACAAAATATGTTACGACAATCTACACACAATATACTATTGCGATGACTATAAATTTGTAACCAACGGATCTATACACTAATTATAATATTTATTTGAATTCGATCAATGGGGAAACCTTGTCGATTTTCAACATGTGTTTGGTTGCGCCACGTTTCTCGCAAGTGACTATAAAATTTAAAAATCTACGAATACCCTTTTGAAGTAGACACTCCAATTAAGCGCACCATATTTGTTTCAATTTTTTAGGTGGTATATTTTTAAATTTATATATTTTTCATTTCACCGCATGTTGAAAGAGATGAAATGAAACTTGACACATGTTAAGAAACAAACAAAAATAAAAATAGCCGATCTCACCTATACACAACAAAATCTATACATACGAAAAGTAGATTCAATGAAGAAACTAATGGTATCAAGTTCGACAGTCGATTTGTAGTGTAAGGCATCCACTTTACCTTCCGAAAATGGAGAAACCTGAAAATTGTGCAGGTTTAAGGTCTCAGAGGTTATTCGGCTGAATAATTATTCGGCTGAACAATGGTTCGACCGAACAATGTTTTTCTGTTATGGAACCGTTATTTACAACGCAAACGAAAAAAAAAAATCGTCGGCCGAAAAAAAATTCGCCTGCCGATTTTTTTTTAGCTTGCGTTCTTCTAGTTATCTACCATCAATGGTTGGTTATCTATTCATCAACTATAAGTTATCCATGCACGACAGTAAACAATAATAATACATTACAATTGATCATATTACTAACACACCCATGAACAAAACAGGTACTCTTCAAGAAGATACACATGGCTTAATATATCCCTTGTCTATAGCAACTTGTGTAATTGTATTGTTCATTTCATTAATTCTGTGATACTCATATGATATGGAGCTCATGATACTAGTGTTGAAAATGACATTAGATCTATGTTAAAATCTAAATATCGTTTAGGTGGTAATACTGGTATCTTATCACAAAATACAACTTCAAATTCCTTTAAAATAGGAAATTTTTTTAATTCCATTTTTTATTTTTCGGGCTCAAAATCTTTAATTTTGATGCCATAAAGTTGACACCCTTTCTTAATACACTTTTTACGTTGTAGTGTTGAAATTTTTCTTGTAGATAAAGGTCTATAAATTTCATTCATTGTATGATACTTATCTTCCTCATCCACACTACTAAAAATTTTATACAAATAGTTGATAACATCTTTATGAGATTCTAGCCAATTCATACCTATCAAAATGTCATAGGATCCTGCGAGAAGTATATTTAAATTAACTGAGGGATCCAAGTCATTAAAACCTAATAACAAATCTTTAACTATCTCCGTAACTTTCATTTTTACCTTTGTCGTCAGCTATACCAACCATGCATTTTTTTGTTTTTCCTTACTAAGTTTACACTTTTCAACTACTTTTGATGCAATGTAACTTAAACTAGACCCTGAATCGATAAGTATTGAAACATGTATGTTCAAAACTTTACCTTCTACTTCCAACATGGTGGATTGATGGTTCACCTGCCGATATTCCAAAGAAACATTTACTATAGGGATATTCCTGGCTATGTCATTCACAGTACAAGCATCTTGCAACGTGCTTACAGGTTACTATTCCATCCTCCACTAGAAGTTTCGATACTCTTTACCCCATTGCTATTGGTTGAACCTCGCCTGTTGTAATTTTTATCAGTATAACCTCTTGTTCCTTTTCCAAAAGGTGTGGGTTTAAATCCTTTCTTATGTTGATCGATATTTTCAATTTTTTTTTATTTTTCCAACTTCTACTCAATTTGGATATTTGTTTAAACAAATGGTAGCACAACTAGGCCTTTCTAATTGCTTCATCCATTGTTGAAGAATTTCAAACACAATCTTTTCCTTATACACTAGGGGTAAACCATTGATAAAACTGTATACCTTAGCTTTTTCAACTCTTAGACATGGTACATAGCGTTGTAAATTTACAAACTCAGTTACAAATTCTTCCATGGTTAACAATATTAGTCTCAAGTCATTGAATTATTGAGCTTTCTCATCATAATATCGTTCTGACATATACATTTTTTCAATAAATTTTTTAAAAATTTTCAACTCAACTCTTTACTACATATGCTACTGACACTCTTAGCCTCCTTCCACCACGGAGCATATTTAACAACCAAGATTCTATCGCTTCCTCAAATTCTCCATCAAACATGAAAGGCCTTAACTTTTTGAATTCTCCCTGTAACTCTACACGTCTTTCTTTTTGTTTTTCATTATCCATTTCATCACCTTTCTTTAAATCCTGGGGGGTTATATAAGAATGCTATTTGTAGTTTCTTTTTTTGTAGTGCTCATTTTCTTTTCTTGTAAGGAACATAAAATAAATATAATAATTAAATTGATAATGTTACCTTAGTATAAAAAATATTAAAATTTAGAATCAAGTTGCTAATTTTACCTTAATAATAAAAAATATTTCTATCAAAACTTTCTAACAATTCTAACATTTTCAAGTTCTCAACACTACATCTACAATCATACATTAACTAACTTTCATATATTTGCACCTATCAAAACTTCTTAACATTTCAAACATTTCCTAACATTCATTCATATATTTACACCTATTAAAACTACCTAACATTCATTCATATATTTGCACCTATCAAAACATTCTCTCCTAACATTCTCCCATTCCCACATTCACTCCTAACATGACATTCCCCATATATTCATTCTTAACATTAAAATTCCCCTATATTCATTGTTACATTCATATATTTGCACCTATCAAAACTTCCTAACATTCCTAACATTTCTTAATATTCATTCATATATTTGCACCTAACATTTCCTAACATTCATTTCAAACATTCATATATTTACACCTATCAAAACTTCCTAACATTCCTAACATTAACCTCCTAACATTCCTAACATTAACGTTTCCATATTCATTCTGACTATATTCATTCTTAACATTAGATTGCACTTATCAAAGCATTCATTCCTAACATTCCCCTATTTCCACATTCACTCCTAACATTACACCTATCAAAACTTCCTAACATTCTTAATATTCCTAACATTAACATTTTCATATTCATTTCCCATATATTCATTATTAACATTAGATTGCACTTATCAAAGCATTCACTCTTAACATTCCCCTATTTCCACATTCACTCCTAACATTGCACCTATCAAAACATTTACTCTTAACATTCCCACATTCACTCATAACATTCCCCATTCCCCCATTCACCTCTAACATTGCACCTATCAAAACTTCCTAACATTCCTAACATTAACATTTCCATATCTATTTCCCATATATTCATTCTTAACATTATATTTCATTTATCAAAGCATTCACTCCTAACATTCCCCTATTTCCACATTCACTCCTAACATTGCACCTATGAAAACATTCACTCCTAATATTGCACCTATCAAAACATTCACTTATAACATTCCCCCATTCCTACATTCACCCCTAACATTACACCTATCAAAACTTCTTAACATTCCTAACATTGACATTTCCATATCCATTCCCCATATATTCATTCTTAACATTAGATTGCACTTATCAAAGCATTCACTCATAACATTCCTAACATTAACATTTTCATATTCATTTTGACTATATTTATTCTTAACATTAGATTACACTTATCAAAGCATTCATTCCTAACATTCCCCTATTTCCACATTCACTCCTAACATTGCACATATCAAAACCTCCTAACATTCCTAACATTCCTAACATTAACATTTCCATATTCATTCCCCATATATTCATTATTAACATTAGATTGCACTTATCAAAGCATTCACTCCTAAAATTCCCCTATTTCCACATTCACTCGTAACATTGTACCTATCAAAAAATTCACTCCTAACATTCCCACATTCACTCATAACATTCCCCCATTCCCACATTCACCCCTAACATTGCACCTATCAAAACTTCCTAACATTCCTAATATTAACATTTCCATATCTATTCCCCATATATTCATTCTTAACGTTATATTGCACTTATCAAAGCATTCGCTCCTAACATTCTCCTATTTCCACATTCACTCCTAACATTGCACCTATCAAAACATTCACTCCTAATATTACACCTATCAAAACATTCACTCCTAACATTCCCCCATTCCCCCATTCACCCCTAACATTGCACCTATCAAAACTTCATAACTTTCATAACATTAACATTTCCATATCCGTTCCCCATATATTCATTCTTAACATTATATTGCACTTATCAAAGCATTCACTCCTAACATTCCCCTATTTCCACATTCACTCCTAACATTGCACCTATCAAAACATTCACTCCTAATATTGCACCTATCAAAACATTCACTCATAACATTCCCCCATTCCCACATTCACCCTAACATTGCACCTTTCAAAACTTCCTAACATTTCTAACATTAACATTTCCATATCCATTCCCTATATATTCATTCTTAACATTAGATTGCACTTATCAAAGCATTCACTCCTAACATTCCCCTATTTCCACATTAACTCCTAACATTGTACCTATCAAAACATTCACTCCTAACATTCCCACATTCACTTCTAACATTGCACCTATCAAAACATCACTCCTAATATTGCACCTATCAAAACATTCATTACTAATATTAGATTGCACCTATCAAAACTTCATAACATATCTATCACTCTCAACTTCTCAACAAGAAACATTAATTTAATAAATTACATACATTCATATATTTGCACCTATCAAAACTTCTTAACATTCCTAACATTTACATATACATGTATATAATCCCAAAAGCAATATATAAGGTCAATGCACATTTATATAATCCAAAAAAACAATCATGAACATGTGATATAAATGTACATGTATATAATAAAAAAAAAATCATGTACATGTGAGTTCAATGTACATGTATATTGAATCCAAAAATTATGTACATGTGAGTTCAAAGTACATGTATATAATCCAAAAATTAAGCTCCTCCATGTCTAAGTCAACTACAACATATATATCTACATAAAAAAAACAATGTAAATAATTCTCTAAATAGAAGTCCACCACTATCCTCGACCAGGGTCTTCCCTTAGACTCGTAACAATCTGCAACATGTATAAAAATGGATTATGAATAACATAAATTATTTAAAGAAATTTAAACCAAAATCAAAACATTAAAACATTAAACTAATATATCGAAGAACAATTCAATTATCAACAAAATTACCTCCAATTTTCTATCATCCAACAGAGTCTTCTCTTTGCTTCTAAAAGGTGGAGTAGACCCAAGCTACAACATATATAAAAACAATTTATAAATCTTACAAATTATTTAGACTATTTTAAATGATAAAAAAATAATAATATTAAACTTACAATTCCAACACTATCATCCAATGGAGTCTTTCCTTTGCCTTGAAAAGATCAAAGAGACCCAAGCTTCAACATATATAAAAACAATTTACAAATGTCAAACATTATTTAAACTATTAAAACATATATATAAAAAAAACAATTCAATTATGAACAAAATTACCTCGATGCCAATATCCACATCCATCAAAGAACCTATATCTTCACCTCAAATTTCAATATGTTCTCTTCCCTTAAAATTTAAATTTTGTTAATAAATAATTCATAATAAAAACAAAAAATATTAAGCTTAGCAATTAACTTAAAAAACAAAAAAAATAAAACATTAGCTCACAATAGATGGAAAATCATCTAAAAAGTTCGAATCTAATGAAACTTGCATAAATAAGTCAAATTAACAATAAGATACATAGTTAAATTTAAAAAAAAAACTTTCAAACATAAATATAAATGTGTAAATTTTAAATATACCTCTCTAATATGCTCTTCTACATTTCCAGCATTTTGACCAGTGGAGACTCTAAAATTATGTTCATTTAACAATCGGGAAAACTAAAAACAATAAACATTTATGTAACGTATTTATTACTATACATCAAAAAATAATTTATCATACATAGATATAATGTAACCAAAAGTTTAATTCATAATGAATGAAAAAAATAATAGATTGAAAGTACACAAACCTCTCCTATGCTTGACGTGTCATTATATATTCTATCCGAAGCTATATTACGACAAAGCTTCGCATAGGCCTTTAAATCTTCAATGCCCATACAATCTAACTCATCATCTGTTTTGTAAACCAAATTTTGCCGAATAGTGGCATGAGCCTTCTCTCGACTCAATCCAACATCAACTCCAACAAAAGCCGAAGTCAAACCTTCGGCAACATTATGCCTTGTAGTTGTCCCAACTTATGATGTGGGATCCATCTCTAATTTGTAAGTCACAAGCCTAGGTGGACGAGATATCGGAGGTGGAGGTCGAAGAGTACTAGGATCTCTAAGGGCAACTTTTCGATTGTATATCCTCCCCTTTCCAACTCCATAAAACTCAGAATGAATATCAGTATAGTCTGGCTTTATTCCTAAAAAAAACTCAGCATAAAAAAACCTAGCAAAATAATTAGGAACCTCATCGTTCCATGGAAGCCGACCATAGGCTGCAAGAAACCGATCATATAAAAAATGTGCAAGTTCAGGGTGCTTAAAATATTGCACTTTCAATGCTTTCCGCTTTAGGCCCTCTTTGAAGTTGAACATTGAGTTGGCCTGTTCTTTAGTCACCCTTTCCTTTACAACAGCCCACTTATCTGGACCCATCACTTCTGCCTTTCTTCTTTGCATCAAGGCAACAAAACCATCTATTGTTGGTCAAGATCCTCATATACCTCAATGAATTTTTGTAAAGATAACAAAACCATTTCTATACTTTGTTTGTTCTCTGGAGCGAGATCCAAACTAGAAATATCATTTTGCAGCTTGTCATAGTGAGCCCTACAACTTTCAAGAGTTGTCTTTTGAAGCCCACTTTCCCATGGAATATCGTCCGGTAAATCTGATGGATAGGTCGTAATGGGCGTACAACCCTCAGCTAGCTGGACATATTGCTTCCTTGCTTGACCTTTGCCACCCTGTGTATGATGATGAGCCTCTTGCAAACCTTGCTCTACTTCCAAACTTGTCTCCTATACAGAAGGTCGAGATCCACGTTCACCCATAGATGATAAGGGGGAATCATCTCTACCACTATCGCTACGTCAATGATCAGATGAATGTGAACTATACAATAGGCTTGAGTCTCGAGGTGAAGTCGATAATCTTCGATTTTCATTTTGGACACCAACTCCCGAAGAATGTGATGACCTCCTATGCTTCTGTCTCAAAGGTGGCTCTCTTTCCATTGGATATGATATCTATAAGTTTACACAAATATCAATTTCTACATGTTAATTAATCAACTTCAAAGATCTAGCTACTATTAAAATTAAGCTTTCAATGTAATATAAATAGAAAAAACAAAGGTGGTATGGAGAAATAACATATATAAAGACAATGAGGCTTCTTCGTGATAAGAAAGATCCCTAAATCCACTAAATACACTGGTATATGATGGTTTCTATGCACGTTGTATAACATTTTGACCCCAGGACATGCCATACACGTGTTTTTGTTCAGAGGCCAAAAGTTGAAACGTAGAGTAATTTGAAGCTAAACATGCTGAACCATTAAACAATTTTGCAAGTTGAGAGGTGGAAAATGCAAGGAGATAGTGTGTCAGGCCTAAATATCTAGGCTTGAAGTTTGAGAGCAATAATGCGTCAATCACTAAGGGCCTAACCTTCTACATGTTAATTAATCAACTTCAAAGACCTAGCAACTATAAAAACTAATATTTCAATAAGGACCTAGATATCACTAATATTATTTAATAGTCCTTTAACTACATGTGCATGAACCACGTTTTGCTAGGTATAAAATATAGTCTAAGGCAAGTGAAATTACTTACCTACTCTACAGACAGACACTACTACTGGCTACTAGCTACCTAGTCATTATAGACTTGTTGGTGAGAGCATCACTATTAAATATAGATAGAGCTTCTCTTTCTTCAACTGAACTTAAATCGTAGGTGAATCAGCTAGCTCATCCTTGAATCTCATAGGGAGAAAGTATTTCTAGATTATTCCTTGCCTTCTCTTCGTTTCTCATCTTTAAATACTCCCACTTCCCTTCTTCTAGGATCTAGAGTGTTTACAATGAATTATATATCCTAGTGCCTCTAGTTGTATAAAGCAATGAAGAGTAAGGAAAGTGAATCAACTAACTGCTATCAATCAGCTGTTGTGATTTCATGGATTTATCACATCAAATGGCAAGGACATATAGATTTCAAATTGGACTAAGGCGAGCATCTAGGGATTGACTACATACACCTATGGATTCCCCCATTAGTCCAGCCTATCCCTATCATTTTACGTTACACTTCTGGTTGTTTTGGTCTCCATCCCCATAAGAAGATAAAGCAATTATTTATTTAAACTTGCCTTTATCTATCTAACCTTTTCTCTCTATGTTTCAGAAAAGCATGAAATGGCAATGTTACTTAATGCAATGCATCATGGACTAAGATTCTCATAAAGTGCCATGGGACTTATACTTCGGCTAGTAGTTGTATGGACTAAAGCAAATAGTAGAGGTTAAGAACAAAACTATATAGTTATTACACTACAACTGAAGTTGTAACTCGGGGTAGTAAAATGAAAAGGTTTTGAAATCCTGTTCCCTACCAACGAAAAAACATACATAAATAAATTGTTTGCTTAGGGACTTGATCAGCTCTGTCCATTTGGACAGAGCTGTTCAACTTTGTCCATGTGGACAGAGCTCATCAACTCTATCCAAATGGACAGAGCAGATCAACTCTATCTATTTGTACAGAGCTGATCAGAACTGTCCATTTGGACAGAGCTGCAACCTATACAGTCTTAAATGTCTAGATGTCTTAAATATCATTTAGAGATGCTACATACTGGTGGAGTTATTTAAGCCAACATAACCATGGATTTTTTTGGATAGAGCGCTCTAAATATTCTATAAATTTTCATGTACATAGAAAATAAAAATAAGCTAATTAAAAAGTTATGGACTTTTTTTAAATAGAGCTGTCTAAATATTCTATAAAATTTCATGTACATTGGGAATAAGAATAAGCTAATTAAAAAATATAGAAACAAAAAAAAACATTAACAGATTTAAAGTTTTATATTGCATTTTGTTTAATTAAAATCATTTAAAATAAGTAGAGCTGTCCAAATGGGCAGAGCTGTTCAACTCTGTCCAAATGGACAGAGCTATTCAACTGTCATATATATTGTTTTCAACTATCATATAAATTGTTTACATAGGGACTTGATCAGCTCTGTCCACATGGACAGAGCCGATCAACTCTGTTCAAATGAACAGAGCAGACCAACTCTGTCCATTTGTACATAGCTGAATAAGAATTAGAATAAAAATAAGCTAATAAAAANCATGGACAGAGTTGATCAGCTCTATCCATCTGGATAGAGCTGTTCAACTCTGTCCATATGGACAGAGCCGATCAACTCTGTTCAAATGAACAGAGCAGACCAACTCTGTCCATTTGTACATAGCTGAATAAGAATTAGAATAAAAATAAGCTAATAAAAAAATATATTAACAGAAAAAACATTAACAGATTTCAACTTTTATGTTAAATTTTGTTTAATTAAAATCATTTAAAATAAGTAAATTGTCCAAATTGGCAGAGTTGTTCAACTTTGCCCAACTGGGCAGAGCTGTTCAACTCTGGCCAAATGGGCAGAGCTATTCAACTCTGTCTAAATGAGCAGAGTTGTTCAACTCTGTCCAAATGGGCAGAGCTGTTCAACTTTGTCCTTACTACCATTGTAATTATGTCCTTACTAACATGATATGAAACAAGCACATAACAGTTTAAACAATCACTTAATAATAATAGTATAAAAGTTCAGAATGGCTTACCTCACAGCCAAGAGGCAGCACAACAACACCAAACCACGAGAAGACCATGTACACCTCAACGAACAGATCTCCATGCCCTTCACGCCGAACAGACCTAAACGCCGAACATACCTCCACGATAAGGGGTGACAGGATGACGGATGCACACGTCAGACAGCTGGGTGACGTGGACAAGGATGAGACAGGTGGTGAGACGGGTGGCGAAACGAGACGAGTGGGGCGACGAGTGGCTGGACAACGACAAATCACTGCAGGCCAAACAACGAAAATGAGCCCGCAGCTGAGCTTATATGGTAAAAAATTATTCGGCCGAATAATGGTTCTGCCGAATAATGGTTTGGCCGAACAATTGTTCGGCCGGATAACTATTCAACTGAATAATTATTTAACTAATCCTTTATTTGGCCGAATAAACTTTAACGCTAACCGTTTAATTTGATGGAACAGATTGTCTACCGGTAATTTTTATCGGCAATTCAATAATTATTCGGCCGAATAATTATTGAATTGCCGATAAAAATTACCGGTCGACAATCTGTTCCATCAAATTAAACGGTTAGCGTTAAAGTTTATTCGGCCAAATAAAGGATTAGTTATTTGGTCGAATAAAGGATTAGTTATTCGACCGAAAAACTATAAATATTCGGCCGAATAACTCCCGCTATGTTGGTTGGGCACCCGATTTTCATGGAAGTGTTACTCAACTTCAAGTTTTTACCCCTTTAATTTATAACATTTTACATATCTTTAGCATATTAGAATAATTATAATGTGTAATTAATATTATAAATAAATTTATTTAATAAATATGTAAACTACAATTTTAAGAATTATTTGTGATCAATAATTGTAAATGAGTTAAGACAACATTATGGTTTTTCTTGTCTTGATATATTGAATTATTGAATTTTGATAATGAATTAAAATTAACAATTTAATGTAAATTTATATTGTAAAATTAATATTATTGTTATGTTAACTATACAATAAATAATTATCCGCGAGATGTAGAACAGTTGGCGGCGGGGCATGGTTAAGACACCCCCATAAGCTGAAAGGTCGCCGGTTCTAATCCCGTCGGATACCAAAAATTCAACCATGTTAAGGGTTGGTGCGGTCCAGGCCGGGTGCGATCCCCGGGTGATTTTAACGGCTTAGATGCCCCTGGTTCGTGGTTACTTAGCCAATGGCAACCTTGCTAGTCAGGGGGTTCCACCACTTTGCCAACAAAAAAAACCTATATAATAAATAATTAATATAAACAAATGAAATACATTATAGAAATTATTTGACCATCAGTTCAGGCAAACTATTTCAAAATCTCTAATTTTCAGTCATAGAGAAAATCTTAACTTTAATTTATAACATTTTACATATCTTTAGCATATTAAAATAATTATAATGTGTAATTAATATTATAAATAAATTCATCTAATAAATATGTAAACTACAATTTTAAGAATTATTTGTGATCAATAAATATAAATGAGTTAAGACAACATTATGGTTTTTCTTGTCTTAATATATTGAATTATTGAATTTTGATAATGAATTAAAATTAACAATTTTATGTAAATTTATATTGTAAAATTAATATTATTGTTATGTTAACTGATATAATTAATAATTAATAAAAGGAAGCAAAAATTGGTGCAAATTTGGAAGCGAAAATTGACACATATGTGGAAATAAAACATGGTGCAAAATGGGATGCTAAAGTGGTAGAAAAAATGGATGCAATATTGGATGCTACTTTGGATGCTAACATGGTGCTATTAAGGATGCAAATATGGCGCTAATGGGGATGTCATTTAAGGAGCAAAATCAGACATTCACTAGGAAGAAAAATATGACGTAATTAGGAAGCAAACCTCGACGTTGTTTATGAAGCAAAGTTGGACACTATTCCGGAAGCACAAAAATAGACGCTATTTTGGACGTCATAAAGGATGCTATCTAGGAATAAAAAAAAGACATTTTTTGAGACGATTTAAGTTTTTTCCATGACGTCTCCCATTTAGCGTCTAGTTTGACCACTCAATGTAAAAAAAATTACACTAAAAAGGGACGCTAAATAGGACGCTAATTCTAGGATTTGTTGTAGTGGAACAATGCCTTGAACCAAAATACATGACCTCTTAAGGGTAAATTTCGCCTCAAATTTTCATTGTGGACACCACTACAAATTTTAGAGCACAAGTTATGGTTCATAGAGCCTTCAACATTGTGGAAGGAGTAAATCTATGCCTTAGTCCCTAAAGTTTTTTTTTTTACTTATTTAAGGCCAATAACACTTCCTTGAACAAACACAATAACCTCCAAAGGGAATTCTTCACCTTTAAGTGGTCATATTGGTAGGTGCCGTTATTAATTTTTGAGAACTATGTGTAGGTCTTGAGGCATAAACCAACGTAAAGTAATGAAATATTAGGCATACTCCTAAAATATAGTCTTTGAATCCCAAGGTCCATGAATAAGTTCACAATTGAAGGTTTTTAGAACTAAGGACAGGTCATGGGGCCCTATAAATGCTTAATATAGGAAACCAATCCTTAGGATATAAAGTAATCTCTTAGGTATCCTTCTTCAAGAACAACACCTTCAACCACAATGGTTGATATCCTTCGATTATTGTTTGTCTCGAAGTTGTGGTATATGCATGTAGGGCCAACAACACCACCTTGAACCATCACACATGATCACTTGAGGGTATCCCTAGCCTCTACGTGGCGATATGGGTACCATTAGGAGTTTTTGAGCACTATATTTAGGTGTCAATGTCTTAACCATGATCGATGTAGGGAGCCCAAGGATTGAGATCTATAGGAAACATTTAGGAAAAAAGGTTTATGAACGATGCCTCCAACAACCAAACATGGACTCTTAAGGGTATATTTGGCCTTATAGTATGGAAATGAGCATAATTAGAAAATTTTGAGCACTAGGTATGGGCCTTGGGGCCTCCACATGGTTAAGGAAGGAAACCTAGACCTTAGGACCTAAAGGAAGATTCTAGGTATCAATAATCAAGCATGACATGTGTTGAATAACTATAATGTACCTTTCAATTACATCTTTGGCCTTTCAGTGGGTTTTTTTTTCTATAAGGAATTTTAAGGATTAATTATAGGTTTGAAGGCCTTGTACATGGTTGGGGTAAATGCATGGGACTTATGACCTAAAGGAATCTTTTATACGTCTTGGTCTAAGAACAATACTTACAACCACCATACATGACCTCCTAATATTATCCTTCATCTATCTAGGGATACTAGTGCCATTATGGTTTGTTTAGAACTTGATATGGGTGTTGGGTGCACTAGACATGCTCAAGAGAAAAAACTTGGGCTTTCAACCATAGATAATGCTTTTAAGAATCCACGACCAAGAATGATGACTTGAACAAATACACATGGCTTCATGACGGTATATTTATCCTTTGACTCATTATGCCAATTCAATTAAATGGATTTAAGTCGTAGTTATAGGCCTTGATTATTTTTACATGATTAAGGAAGGAAACATGTGCCTTACTTCCTAAAGGAATCTTTTAGCTATCCAAGGCCATAATAATTATTTTAAAGAAACACGTATGACCTCACTAGGATATCCTTGGCTTCATAAAAAGGATGCCAACACCTTTAGGAGGTTTTGAGAATTAGATATGAGTGTGAGGGAATTAACATTATCAAGGGAGGAAACCCAAGCCTCAGAATGTAAAGGAATATTCTTTGCATCCAATGCCAAACACAATGCCTCAAACCGCAACAAAGGACCTCATGATGGTTTCCTTGGACTATGAATGAGAATACATGAGTGGATATATCAGGGATAACTCTAGGTACGTGTCTCATGTCTTATATACGGTTGGGGGAGGAAACTTAGGCCGTATATCTGAAATGGATTTTACATGCATCAGAAGGCAATTGATAATATATTAAAGTATCACAAATAATATTTGGAGGGTATATTTTCCCTCAAGTTGGGATATGCATGCCATTAGGAGTTTCATAGCACTAGGTATCGATCCTAGGTCATTGGACATGGTTAGGAGAGAAAAATTGGCTTGTAGACTTAAATGGATGATTTTGGGCATCTAAAGACATGAATAACTATTGAAAGGACACCACATGAACTCTCAAAGGTATCCTTGGTGTTTGAGTGGGAATATCACTTCTAGTAGGAGGTTGTGAGCACTAGGTATGGGTCTAAGGACATTTGACATGGTTGGGTAAATGGCTCGTAAAAAAATTCTCTCGTAATAACTCCAATCACTATACATTGTTGTCTAAGGTTATCTTAAGCCTCAATGTTTCAAATGTTTCATTGTATTTTATTATTGAGGCCTATTGTGAACACACACTTGATTTTTCACTAAGAACAAATTCTAACAAAGAAACAATCTACTTGATGGAAAAATGTAATATGTTAATCATAGGCTTGTTTCAAATGTTTGAAACACTTACTAACAACAAGAGCTGCATGCAACTTACTCCCTTCCTTTTTATTAAAACAAAAACAAAAGAAAAAATAATTATTCGAAATTAATTTAAAAATAAAAATAAAATCTAAGTAAACTTGAATATAAATAAGTGAATCCCTCAAGGGTGTGGCTCATTGGCGATTCACTTGATATGGAGTCACATGTTGTAAAGGAGGTCACGAATTCAAATCACACCTAGGCTTACTCGTGTCCCATGCTTGCGGGCTGTTGTGAGGCACCTAGGGGTATAATGGTAGCGAGAATGGATCCTTGGATCCCGTGTCATGCGAGTACCGGCCCATTCCCTAGTTGCCGATTACCCTAGTCACAAAAAAAGTAAAAACAAAATCTTCCAAACAAAGTTAAACTTATTATATCAATATAAAGTGCTTTATATCCATACCAATATATATCAAATGTCAATATTAAGAATATTAAAAATTGTGAAATTGCATTTTAAATGTTAATATATAAATTTTTTAAAAATTATGAAATTACAAACTTATGAAAATAGTAATATAAAGTAAGTGAACCTAAATAAGTTCAATATATTTATTTCTGAAAAATATATAAATAAATAGATATGAGTTTGTTGAATTCTTTGTGTTATTTTGACATCAATATTTAATATGATTAATATATGAACCATTTTTAAAATGTTTAAAAAATATCAAATTCAACAATACAATTTTCATAGCCCATGAGGTGTAGAATAGATAGTGAATGGGTGTATTGCTAAGGCACTCCTTGCATAAGGTCTTTGGTTCGAAACTTCGTGGGTGCTTACTTACAAAAACAAACAATTTTTTTATAGTAAAAAATTCACATTTAAAATTTAAACTTAAATTGTAAATAAAAATCAATTAAATCATAATTGTAAATATTAATAAAGCAACTTATTTTATTTTACAAATAATAATACATAATTCAAAATTTATATTTTTTTAAAGGAAAATATATTTAAAATTTAATTTAAAAAGAATGAAACTATAATTATGTTTATTAATTTTTTTATATGTTTAAAAGTTTATTTCAAAAATTATATTAAAATAATAAAAAAATGGAAAATGAGAGATTTTTTCACACTTTAAAAAGAGCATAAAATACAACAAGAGCTACGTGCAACTTAGTCCCTTCCTTCTAGATTAAGAAATTAACAGATAAAACAAAGCTTTCTTTACTTTTTCACAGAAAAAGTCACTATTTAAGGGCACATTTTCCAAAGAGAAAACTCTCTACAACAAATAAGAGTTGAGATCCTATCTATCGATATGCGTCTTATGAGTATGTTACTAATGTTTCATATTTATTCTCGAATGTAGAACACCAATCAATGATTCCCTTGGCTTCATTACTGAGTTATATTGACCAACAATCAATCGATTGCTAGTATCCATCCATCAAATTTAGACATGGTTCTTATGAACAAGAAGTTAATTATGAGAAACCTAGTAAGAACATTTAAGACTCATAATTCAAGAACATTTCAAAAATTCATTATCATGTTTTTGTGAATGTCTTTGTGATGTACCCAAATTGGAATCTAGGCACACCAAATAAAAACTTAGCCAAAGTGGCTAAGCTTTAATACCACTATGATGTACCCAAATTGGAATATAGGCACACCAAATCAAAACTCATCCAAGAACCACAACATAATCAACACACTAACCCAAAGACTCAAGGAAGACACAGATGTAAGGATGGCAGATAGGGGATAGACTAGTTTTGAGAATCCTTTGGACAATGCATTGGTACCATTTATATTTTAAAATAATATATTGGTCAAGTCTAATCCAAGGCTACCTAGGTACACCAACACATGCAAACTAGATCCTTTCCACTAGATCAAAGAGAGAGACTATAGGAATTGACTTCCCAGTAGGTAGGAAGATATGGAACTCAGGGAAGGGTTCCAGGATATGTATCCGGTCTCTATTATGATAGGAACTGCATTAAAAATTTCTGCAAAAAATTACAGAGGTTAATTTGGCCGATTTGATCCCTGGGAGTGAGATTTTTGAATTCTAGACTACACAGTTACCTTGTTTCCAACTCGACTCAAACACTATGAGATCCTCCCAAACATTAAATATGAAGGTGGGTTCCAAACCAATTTTATGTTTATTTTCCAAACATGGCTTCATATTTTCAAATAGACAAGTAGAAGACACTTTTTAAAGCGAATTACAAAAACTGGTCAGAATTGGCACACATTGAGCATAGGTTCATAATTATAAAAATACAAAAGGAATTTTTATAGAGTAGATCTGTTTTTTTTAATATCAGAGAATATAAGAGAGTGTATTACATTAGGGATGGGAATTCTACAACCATAATATCCAATACAGTCCACAGAACAACTCTCTAAACCCACAAACATACTATGACTAGCTGGAAACCAAAATGGGGGGTATGCTTCTCCTAAGATACTTGATGAATACCATGCCTTGTAGAAAACCTGAAATAATATTTGTGAATGGACATGGATACTCCACTCCTTGATTCAAATAAATGAGGGACCCATCACCCTCTTGGTAAGCACGGGGAGCATCACCCAAGCCAAGAATTTCCAATGCAATCCAATATAATTTCTTCCAAAAAATATCCAAACCAAAAATGAGCCATGAATTTTCCTTTTATTTTTTATCCTTGACCTCCAAAACCATGCTCCAAAACCATGGGCAACCCAAACCCATGCACAACACCTACGGGGAGTAACTTAATCCTTGATTCCTTCTACATTGGCCACATTCAATGTACCGCTTGACCACTTCTTCATGCAATTTACCCTCCAACAACCTCTTGGACCATTTTCTAACTAGAATGAATCATTTCCACAAACCAACACCCCCTCCTAACCAATTTTGACCACTTCTCTCCCTTCAAATTCAAATTTGGTCCTTAACTTTGAATTTGGGTTCATTATCTTATCCATTCTAAGGAATGTCTTGCATTGGGTGGTGGGAATAATTAATTTTCCACTTGGGAATCCATTTGAATTGATAAAAATTTAATAAACCTCCCTTATTCATCACCCCCCCATTCACACCTTGGACCAACTTTTACGTCAATTTAAATAATTTTACTCATTTTAATATAAGTCAAACTTAGGATAAATCCATTTTCTCAAATAAATTCAATTATCCCTTTGAAATTTGGATTGAGAGTTTTTATCCTTCCATGTGGTCCAACTTGTCCCATTAATATTCAATTTTAACCTTAGGAAAAAATACTTATGGAAATCAACAACCTTTTCCACCTCCTAGATAATTCTTCGATAAAATTGCCTAGGTGACTTAGGCCAAAGAACCATAGAAAAAAATGGGATTATGAAAAATATCCCCTCCTAAGATTGATTGTCCTCAATCAATGAACCATAGGGAAATTCCATCACATTAATAATTCCTTCCACCACGACATCCAACTACACGATGGGCCATACATACATAAATCAACTAAAGGAAGTGATATCTACATGCACCAATGCATGCACCTACAAACCAACTGTCATGGAGACTCATCATCAATAATAACGATAAATATATCACACATAATCCTCAACACATGGAGAATCATGAATGAACATACAAAATGTGTTATCCATCTGCATCTTTAAAGTCTCCAACTACATCTTCATGAGAATCATCTTCTCAAATCACAACTCCATATGCGTCAGCAGCTGACCATGTACTCAGTGTGGATAGTAAGTACAAGTACCATGATCCCAAATGATCCTCAAGGTTCCAAATACATCCTCTCATGCAATGCATAAGAGTCACATGGAAGCTCATAGTACACCCTGCAATAAAATCACAATGTATCCTATGAAAGAAACTCTCCCAATGCATTGCAAGAATGGATCCATGAAGAGAGGATTGCTCCATCAAGCCAATGACCCAAACATTGCTCCAAGTGAGATGAATATAAATGAGGAAGATGCCAGGGTCCCGCTGCTTGTGCACATTTCTAGTGCACATCACCATCAAGAGGGAATCTACATGCCATGGGATGCCAGGGTCCCAATTCTTGTGCACTCTATCAATAAGTAGTGCTAATACAAGAAAACATATGAAGTGTGGAATGCAAAATATACTCCAATACAAATCATCAAAGAGTGGAATGCCAAGATCCCATAACTGACACATTCCATCAATACATAGAGTGGTACAAAACAATACATTATGGGGAGAGATTCCATGATCCCAATTTATACTATTCATTCTCCCATACATCATAAACACAAATATAGATACATCGTCATAAAACATAGTGTAATGATACAAAGATATTCCAGTCCAAATATGGCCAAAGTGATTATCCATCAAAGAGCACTCATGGAGCTTACACCTCTAAAGAATAAAATCACCATGTGCCAACAACACATAATCATGAAGATACCAATCAAATATGATCCAATGACATAGGTGAGGGTCCCATGATTAAGAATTATGCTCCAAGAAAGTGTGGTAGGTGTCATAAAGTGATTCCATGCGTGATTTCACCTAAACATTGGATGGAGAAACTCTCCCATCAAGTGGATTATATAGTGAGAAAAAAGAAAGAGTATCATATATGCATCCATGAATATGTGTCTCATCATTAAATACGAAAGAATGTTGCTTCCAATAAGAATGTGCTCCAATCATATATTTATTCACCCAAGTATTGGATGAAGTTTCTCCAACATCAAATGAACTAATGAAGAAGCAGGAAAAATCATGAGTATTCAAGTGACTCATGTGAACATCATATTTGCATCCATGTATGAGAGAGTAATCAATTAAGAGTAGTGGAATATTATGCCACAAAAGGGAATGTGGGGCACTCATCATAGATTCATCATGTAGTATATGAGTCTCATACTCCTTATATAGCACCAATAAAAAGAAACCTTTGACCCATACTTCAGTAGGATGAATGCTACAAAATCTTGGAAGTGTAAGATGTAGGAGAATGAACCTTACTCATCCAAATGATCAGAAAGTGCAAACGTTTCATCATGTGAAGGCTCCATAGGGTTAGGGTCATGCACCTCCCTCAAAAGTGAAAAAATTGCACGAAGAGACAACTCATGTTCTTCTTTTATCCATGGCAAGTGTTTGGCATTCAACTTTCTCATCTTTCAACTCTTCAAACACTTGCAAATCAGTTTGAATCTTATGATTCACCATACCATGAGCAATACTATCACCCATACAAAAATAATAAACATAGGAAGGAGACCATGAAGTTTGCAACTCCTCAAGAATTTTCTTTCTCATTTTGGATCTTAGATTCTTGAAGTGCTTCTTGAGCAACGTTAAACAATCTTGGGTGGAATTCAATTCATGTATGAGCTTGCAAATTTCTTCATTATATCTTATGCAAGCTTCATGTAAAATATCAATAAGCTCAATCAAATGAATTCTATTCTATTAGAAAGCAAACACATGATATTACCTTTAGTTGTTGATGTTGCCTTCTAGATATTCTCTACGAATCCATTGGAAGTTTGTGCCTCCATGGAATAATCTCTCCAATCCAATTGGACACAAGTGCACTAATATCATGGATAGTGGCTAGGGCCTATTTAATCTTCTTGTAATTCATCTTGGGTGACCCATTCAAAATGGGAAGGCTCATGAAAACAACCCTACTCTTCATCCAACATGGGTTCAACCTCATGAAGCTCTAGTCGTGATGATGAGGTTGAACATGGTTAATCTTCATCTGCGACAAGGTCATCATGCACATGGGAGCTTGCACTTGCAACAAGATCTACCAACTGGATTTCTATGCCACCAACATAGAAAGGTAGAGACCCATCAATCAAAGTCTCACTTAGGAACCCATTAGTAGGCACCTCACCATGATACCCATAAATAGGTATCTCATCACAACATCCATTAGTATATTCCTCTGCAGAACTTGGGAACTCATCAATAAGTACCCCATCATGATACCCATTAGTAAGTGTCTCATAAGTGCTTGGGAAACCATCAAAAGTTTCTCCATGATCCATAAAATCAACAATAACACTGGTGGTAGATTCTTCTTCAACAATAACATAAGTGGTGGAATCCTCACCAGTAAGGATTGGATCTCCAACTCTTTCCAAGTCACTTTGGGATGACTTATGCTCCTCCTTACGTTTTCTAGCACCAAAATAAATTTGGATGCACCTCTTATCAAGGATATGTGCAACCTCCTCTATGAAAGATTTCAAAGCCTAATCATTTGATCTCAAGAAATATTTGAAATCCTTGTCATTTTCTCTCAAGTACTCAGAGAGATAATAGGCATCACTATTAGACTAGGACATGGCTGCAAATTTCTTCTTCAATGGATGATCCAATACACAGGTGCAAGGACCATGCTCTATAAGGAAATGGAGTGGTTGAATATAATAACAATAATTTGATTTTATTTTTGAAAAATACAGTAGTGGAAACCCGTAGTAATTAGCACAATGCCTTGTGGGATAATCAAGTCACACCAAGGGTTGCTTTAGGAACACCTCCATACTATCATGTTTATGGACATGATGCAATTATAACTCCTAATGTCTTCTTTCCTTTATTACAACTTTCCCAATCTTCTTTGTTGAGAGTACAACTTTGGGAGTCATTCCCTTGAGACTTGTATTGTATCAAGTTCAGAATCTATGTTGTATTAGGTTCAGATCTTCTCCAGGGAACTTATGTTGTATTAAGTTAAAGAGATTATGTTGTATCAAGCTAAGACCTTGTGTTGTATCAAGTCCATTTAGGAGAGATGCTTGTATTGGGATCTTATGTTGTATTAAGATCATGACCTTATGTTGTATGAAGGCCAACGACTTGTGTTGTATCAAGTCTAGAACTTATGTTGTATTAAGTTCATGGTCTTGTGTTGTATTAATACCACATGAATTATGTTGTATAGAGTCTCGAGGATATACTATGTGATGTATGTCTAGTCATGGTCAACAAGTGCTACAAGTATCCTTTAGGGATTAGCTACCCATAGAGTGATTTAATTTAGCATATGACTATATGACTTGGGGTAATACATATGATCATAGGTCCATAAAAATTCTTATGTCAAAACCCCATAATTTCACAATTTTTTTTTTTTTTTGGTAGCATTAAAAGGTCTATAGTCGCAGTTTGATAACTACTAGCGGCTAGTGGATAAATGAAATAGTTAACAAAAGTAATGATTATCTTCAACACATAAAAACTAATACCACATTAATTTTGATATGTTATGTAAATGATCTGCATTCAGTTACTTCTAGTTATATTGATGATTTGATTTTGTCAAGTAGGTGAGAAGTTATGTTCTAACTGGGGCTTACTTAGCAATTGCTAACTCAGCTAGATTTCTGGATCTTACAGGTTAAACAGGTAATTTTGAACAAGTAGGAGTTTATTAAAGCATTAAATCCAGATGTACCTCTTTAACATATATAAACTACTAGAGTAAAATTTTTCTTAATAGAGTTCAAATATACTACGAGGTAAAGTAACTTTTCTTTACTTGTTTTGCATCTATGACAGTGTTTTAAGTTTATGTCGTAAAGACCAATAACCTTGCCATACTAAATGTCTTTCATAGTATGACTTCTGCTTCAGACAATTCTTCTTCCCAGCTTTCAGCTAAGTTACTTACAAGTTCTACATAGAGCTCATGATTTAGTAAAACAACACTTTTTTTGAATTAAGAGTTTACTACTGTTGTTATTTCTAAATTTAAAATACTGCTTATAAGCATGGAAATAAATCTAAGGCCTTCCAAGAACAAGCTTACATTTGAACCCTTAGCTCTACTTTTAATTACGCTCTAGTAGAGGAAATTTATCAGCTTATAATTGTATTATAGTTATAATGTTCACTTGCACAATAGTCGTCAAGTTACGATTCCGATCTTCCAAGTTTTCTTCATGACACAAGTATTGTAGCAAGATTTTATTACCATATCATTTATTAATAGTAATAAGTGATACTATATTTAATATTGGATAGTATTACTATCTTTCATTTACTAAGTCTAATCTAACATTGGTTTGATTCATTTAGAGTTTTGGTTCCTTATCGTGACCAAAAGATCAAGAACTTCCAATAAGTTTAACTTACACCCAGGCACTATAGACTATATGTAAATGTAAGAGTTAACCCATGGTGTAAATACTATTTATTTTTATATACACATTATTGATCTATAAACTAATTTCTTACCCATTAGTCTTTACATAATACAGATTCTAATAACATAGTCATGCATCATTACGTTGGTGTAAATGGTCAATAGTAATACTATTGACTCATGATCAAAGGCATATATTATACTAAATATCTTTCCATAGTTATTTTACCAACGAAGATTCTAAGGTTTTCATAATATAAGGTTTAACGATACAATATATATCTCATTCTTTACCATAGCTTGACTTTATGGTTTATTATTGCAATGATATGTTTTTTTGACTTTGTAAATTCATTATCATTGTAGTCACTATTTAAATTATGGGCAGTAATTTGGTTTCCCGACAATGCAGTGTAAACTATACCATTCGACCCACTGCTGACTGAATATTTTTGATGGGAACGTGGAGCAGCCTCCAACGTGGAATGGATGTTTGAAAATCTTACCATGTAACCCTAACTTCCTCATTCTTTGTTGAGGGTTTGGATTTGCACTGTCTGGTTTCTCTACGACCATGAGGGCTTGCTTGTTCTCATTTTTCAGCTCCATCGTGTGTTTAGTGAAGTCCTGCAACTCTTTGCATGAGGGTTGAGAGATACCCAGCTCATATTTTGGTTCTTTCTGTAGGCACTGTGTCGTTGTGAGAGTGGTGTTACTCTATCCATGGTTTTGAGTGCTGGTTCCTTGCGTTGCCGTTGCCATAGCGTTTAACCTTCTCCATCGTTGGTGAAATTGGAATGTGAACCCCACTGCCTTTGTCAAAGGTGAGCACAAGGGTTTTCTCTGCAAAGTGTGATGTTCATTGTGCTGGTTCGAATTCCTCCTCGGATCCAGATTCCTTCGCCTTCAGGTAAGGATTTTATCATATTGACGTTATAGATTCCAAGTTACAGTTTTAAGAATTTGATAAACACAACTTTTAACTATAATCTTTGGGTTTGCTTGTAGGTGATAGTTCGTAAATAGGATTGGAAGGATTCTCTCCAATGCTGGTCGACCTCTAGACCAACGAGTAAGCCCCGATTAAAACGTTGCATTCTCCCTGCTTGCAATGGTTAAGGGAAAAAGGGTTTGCAGTTGGAAAAGAAGCTCGGCTTCAGTTCCTCCATTGCTTAGATACTTTGTTTTCAATTATTAATTAGTTTCTTTGTTAGTAAAACCCTTTCCTGTTGCAGGGTAACTCCGACTTCTATGTCATGACTTGTATTTAGCTTCCTTAATTTGTAAACAAGAATTACAGCCTTATGGCTTGGTAATTTTATACTCCCTTTCTTAAATTATGGGGGTTCTCTTGTCTTCATGGTTTTTACTTGATCTCCGTTTTGAATACCCTGGTAATTTATACATTGTTTAAAAAAAAATGGTATTACTATAAATTGGGTCATTATTCTTCTTCATTGTCAGTGAAATACATCTACTCTTAATGACTTCTTTTGTAAATGAATAATGTTATTGTAAAAACTGTAACCCAGTTCAAAATAATAAAATCTATAGATTTATATTTGTCAGTTAGGTTAAAGTAGCTGGGGTTTTCTGGATAGGATCCATTGTATAAAATTATCATTGGAACTTCTATTTACCTTCGTTTGTTATTACAAGATTATTGGTGTTATAAATCTGTTTAGAAATTATTTTTAAAAAATAAAAGAATTTATAATTATACTATAAATTCTTAAAGAAAGACTGTAACTAGTCTAATGCATAACCTATAGTCTTTAATTTAATTTGTTAACTTTGTTATTAAAGAATATGTTTATAAAATGATAAATGAAGAACTAGGGTTTCAACCCTCAGGTTTAACTTGCACCACGTTATAAGCTTGTCTGGTAAATAATTATTCCCTGATTAGGTAATTTCTTAGCTTATTTCTATTTACTATTTACATTTATAATTACATTTGTTTACTGTTCTGTAACTTAGTAAAGATTCAGAGTTATGTAAGGATTAAAACATTAACTCTGTAACTTTGATTAATTTTTATTAATAAAGGTTTGTAAACATAATCCTATTCTAGTATGTATTAATTAATAGTTTAAGATGAAATATTTTTAAGTGTGGTTAATACCTTATTCTAGATACTTAGTTGTATCTTTTATAATTTTTATTGAATCGGTATATTACATTACTATAACTCTGGTATAGTTCTACAGTTTCTTTTCCAACATTTTTACCTAGTTAAACTCATTAAACAATAAATGTAAATAACCATAACACTGTTCTTTACATAATAATTTACACACTGAATAAATTACTCTGCTATCTACATATACAAAACCCTATCTATTATTTTCAATCTCTTATAGTTTCCTTTCATCTACTTAAAGTATTCTAATTGTGCCAGAGTACGGCCTGGTTTTCCAGGTGTGGAAAAACACAGTCTAGAAATTTATTTTTATTCTGACACATTACTTTTCTGAATCAACTTCATTTCTTTAACACTCTAAAAAGAATACTGAATTCTAACATTTCACATACTGAACTTTAATATTCACATATATCAGTCGAACTAAGATTTATTTAACTAACACAGTAAAACAAACTAACATAGAACCTGTTTAGGACAGACGAAAACAACGTTAGGAGGCCGTTCCTCCCTACCAATCTCCTGGAGAGCGCTCAAACAGCGCTTCCTCAGGACCCCCGAGCCTATTCCTGGTCTTCTTGGCTAAGAACTGGTGGAGAATGCAAATAGTAGAACCCTCTGTCAACTGACTAGTTCAATATCTCAGTAAACATTCTGCTCTTAGCAGCATGATCTCCAACTTAAAAGCTGCAACTAGATCTATCAGCAGTTATCCCCTCAAACACTTTCCAAATTTCCTTTCCATTGAATTTATTTGAAGTACATTCATTCAACCTGAATGATCACTTCTCTAGAATGAGCAGCCTCAGGTCTCTTCAATGGGAACTTTTATAAAGATTGCCTAGGTCTTTTGGGTCAGTTGTCATTAATTGAGCCACCTGCTCTGATTCCAATTTCTTGGGGAATCATGACCCCAAATGCAGGGAGGTTGCCACCTGCAACAGTTGGAAGTGGTTTGAGGATGCTGCCACATGTCAGTTTTCTCTCCACCTAGTCTCCTCCACCAATTTGACCAGTAAACACTCTTTTAACAGCTCTCCTAAGCTGTTGTCTCCTCCTTTATTTATTTATAAATAAAATATTCAGAATTTACATTAATTATCCTTGACCCTGCCGAGTCATCAATTACAACTTAGCATAAAATTGAACATATTGTCCTCAAATAATATAAAATTATTTTTTGCAAAATTGGGGCATGTGACATACACACCCCCTTTAAGTATAACATCGTCCTCAATGTTATTTATTCTTCGTTCTCAGGATTCCCCTGGAACAAAATTGGATATGCATCCTGCATATTACTTTCCAATTCCCAGGTGGCTTCCTCTGGACTAAGGTGCTTCCATTGCACCTTCACTTGACCAATAGTGCGGTTCCAAAGTGTGATCTCCCTCTGCCCGAGGATACAGTCTGGTTCCATAAAAAAATCTCCTTCTGGTTCCACCTGTACATCATTCCAGTTAACAACATGAGTAGCATCATGGACATATTTATTTAATACAGAAATGTGAAAAACATTATGAACTCTTAAATTCGGAGATAATGCTAATTGATAAGCTACTTGTCCAATCCTGGATAGTATTTCAAATGGACCATAGTAACGAGGTGCTAGTTTGGCACAACTACCCAACCTCATAGAGCTCTTTTTGGGTCTCACCTTGATGAACACAAGTTCACCTACCTGAAACTCCTTTGGAGTTCTTTTAAGGTCTGCTTGACTTTTCTGTCGATCCTGCGCAATTTTCAGATTACCTTGTACATGCTTTACAATTTATTCCATTTCCTTCAATAGTTTAGGACCTAATACTAATCTATCCACTGGATTACTCCAAGAGATATGAGTATTACATTTCCTTCCATACAAGATTTCGAAAGGACTAAATCTGGCCGACGCTTGATAATTATTATTATAAGCAAATTCTACCAGATGCAAATAATCCTCCCATTTACCTGGCTGGTCTTTTGACATAAATTCTTAGTAAATATTCTAGTATTTGGTTTACTCTTTCAGTCTGTCCATGTGTTTGAGGATGGAATGAAGTACTAAAATTTAGTGTATTGTTTAATCCTTTAAACATAGATTTCCAAAAGTTACCTGTAAATTTAGGATCTCTATCTAAGATTATAACTTTCGGTATTCCATGTAGTCGGAAAATTTGCTTTAGAAAGATATCAGCTATTTTTGTATATTTATATGTAGTTTTAACAGGTATAAAGTGAACTGCTTTACTTAATTTATCGACCACTACCATGATGGAATCCTTTAAATTCTGATTTTTAGGCAGTGCAGTAACAAAATCGAGACTAATTATCTCCCATTTCCAGCTAGGAATGGGAAACGACTAAAGTAATCCAGCTGGGTGTTGATGTTCAGTTTTCACCTGCTGACATTCAAAACACCTAGCGATATATTCTACCAGTTCACTCTTCATGTTTGGCCAAAAATATTCTTTTCTTAACATAGTTATAGTCTTCTGATAACCTGGATGGCCTGAGTATGGATTTTTATGAATTTCATCTAGAACTAATAACTTAACTTTAGGTACATTAGGTACATATATTCTGTCTTTGTATAGTGAAAATCCTTTTTCATTCAAACTGTACCCTTTACTTAAGCTTTCTGTTGGATTTTCTTTCATTTTAGCTTGTAAATTTTGGTAAATTTCATCTTGTTCTATCCCTGCTTTAAGCTGTTCATCTAGATCTGTTGTATAAGTGCTGATAACTGCTGTAAAGTTCAGCCTTGCATTTCTACTTAATGCATCAACAACTTTATTTTCTTTCCCTTTAATGTGCTGAATTTCGAAATCATACTCACTTAGAAAAGCTAGCCACCTAGCTTGTCTAGCATTTAGATTAGGCTGATCTAACAAATATTTTAGTCCTTTATTATCGATCATTAGAATAAATTTTCTGCCAATTAGGCGATGACACCACATATTTAGAGCATGTATAACAACAGTTAATTCCATATCATAAGTTGCATAATTCTTTTCATGAACCTTTAGTTTCCTAGACTCATAGGTAATAACATGCCCTTCTTGAGTAAATAATCCACCTAAACCATCATTACAGGCATTAGTACACACTACAAATTCTTTATTTGGATTAGCTATTCTTAAAATAGGTGCGTTGGTTAATAAAGTTTTTAACTTTTAAAAGCTATCCGCATTTTTGGTTCCAATCAAATTTCTTTCCTTTCTTCTGCAAAGAAGTTATCAGATTTGTGATTCTCGAAAAACCTTCAATGAACCTCCGGTAATAACCGGTAATTCCCATGAAGGATCGAACATCAGTTACATCCTTAGGAACCGGCCAATCTTCAATTGACTTTATCTTTTCGGGATCCACCGAAATCCCTTCCTTAGTCACCACATGACCTAAATACTGAATTTTATCCTTAAAGAAATCGCATTTACTAAGCTTTGCAAAGAGTTGATGATCTCGTAACTCTTGCAACACAATTTTTAAATGTTCTTTATGTTCTTCTTCAGTTTTCGAGTAGATTAATATGTCGTCGATAAACACGACCACAAACTTATCTAGATACTTATGCATAACGTTGTTCATTAAACACATAAAAATAGCTGGAGCATTAGTAAGCCCGAATGGCATGACGACAAACTCGTAATGACCATATCGAGTCCTAAAAGCTGTTTTAAATATATCTTCATCTTTAATTCTAACTTGGTGATATCCATACCTTAAATCAATTTTCGAAAACACCGTGGCTCCATGTAGTTGATCAAACAGATCATCTATGCAAGGCAACGGGTATCTATTTTTAATAGTCATCTTATTCAACTGACGGTAATCTATGCAAATTCGCATGGTTTCGTCCTTTTTCTTAACGAAGATGACAGGTGCCCCCCAGGGAGACACACTGGGTCGTATATAATTTTTGTCAATAAGTTCTTTAATTGTGACTTTAGTTCATTAAGTTCAAGTATGTTCATTTGATAAGGGGCCTTTGAGCTGGGTACTGCACCTGGTACTAGTTCAATGGTAAAATCTAGTTCCCTTTTTGGAGGTAGTCCCGGAATTTTTTCTGGAAATACATCAACATACTCTCTTAAAACTGGTATGTCCTCCAATTTTAATTTGTCTGTTTTATTTAGATTTTCCTCATCAGTTATTGTTACTGCATAAGCTTTACAACCCTTCCTAACGGCTCTCTTAAGCTGCAGAGCAGAAATCTGCCTTATGGTTGTTTTTATAGGGATTCCCTTTACACTTATTGGTTTTCCATCATTATTTATACACATAAAGGTTTTATCATAACAGTTTAAGATTACCCTATGTTGCTCTAACCAATCCATACCGATTAGTATGTCATAAGAACCAAGAGGTAGTACATTAAGATTTACAACAGTTTCAAATTGATCCATAACTACTGCACATTTCTTTACAAAACAAGTTACCTTCCTTTTTGCACCAGTGGCTAACTGAACCAACCAAGAATTTTCAAAATTTTCAACAGACAACTTACATTTTTCTACCAATTTAGGTGAAATATAACTAAGACTAGCTCCTGGATCATTAAAATAGCTATAGGGGTTTGGTTTATCATACCTTGTACTTCCACCATGGAATTTTGATAGTCTGCTTGTCGATTCTCCAAGGCTACATTGATTCTGGGCATAGTCCTCACTAGGTCTCCAACAGTCATTTCCTCCTGTATGGTATGAATATTACTGACAGTCTTTTTTCGATTAGGACAGACTAAGGCATAATGTGGGCCATTACACTCCTATCACTTTATAGGTTATTTGCGTTCAAAATTCTTTGTGTAATTACCATGATTATTAGCAGACTCTTTCCCCTTTGAATTGTTCTGATTGCTTGGTGAATTATTCTTATTCCCTTGGAAATTCTTGTTAGGAAAATTTCTGGCCTTATTATTTTTAGAATTTCGGTTGGGCACAAACTCTTTCTTCTTTTGATCATAATAATTCTTATTTTTTTTGGCCTTCCAGTTGGCCATGCTCTCCTTCTTCCGATTCTGTTCAAAATAGAAATTGGCTTTCCTCATAGCTTCTTCTAGGGTTTTTGGATTGTCATATTCAATCCTATCCTTGATGTGATAAGGTAAATAGTTGAGGAATCGCTGCACCTTCAATTTTTCATTTACAAGGTATGGTACATACCTAAGGAGACTTAAAAACTTGCTGTTCATATCTTTCATAGTCATTGAACCTAATTTAAGCTCATAGATTTCTTTTGCTCTCTCTTCATAGTACTGCTCAGACATAAATTTCTTTTTAAAGTACTTCTTGAAAGTACTCCAATTTACATTGTTCTCTTGTATTCCCTTCACTCTCTTTAAGTCTTGCCACCATATATCAACCTTCCCTGAAAGATTGTAGATAGCCATTCTATCCTTTAATTGGTTAGAATAGTTATAAATCTCAAAGTACTTCTTCATTCCAGATAACCAAGATTTCACTTCCTCCCCCTTCTCAGTTTCTCCATTGAATGTTGGTGGTTTAATCTTTTTAAACTCACCAGAAATTTCCTCATAGGGTTTATATTTTCTCTTTTTAGTATAATGGTTGTCATCACTACTATCACTAGTGAACTGAAAATTACATTGATCACCAAATACCTCTGAAGATGAGCTGCTTTCATTTTTAGTCTGTTTAATCTTTTTATCTTTATGTTGGTGACTTTTTTCTTTTGAATCACCTCTTTTACCACTTCCTTTAGTTTGAAATATTTCTGTTAGGATCTGATTCAGCTCCTCCTGAGCTCTCAGAATCCTTTCATTTTCTCATTTAATAGATTCCATTTCAGATTTTAGGTCTTTTACTGTTTGTAAAAGTTCTAAGGAATTAGTGGTTAGGTATTCTTGTATAAGGTCTCTTTGTAAGTTTTCTTGTTCAGTAAAGGGAGATTCCTCTTCCACATATTCCCCCAGTCTTTCCATACCTGTTGTTAAACTCAGAAACAATTTCTCTGTTGAATAACATTAAAAGAAAATAACATCAGCAAAATAATTTAAATTCACTGTTTCATAATATCAAGTTGGGCTTCATCAAGGCCTAGTGTTTGAACCTTGTGCTCTGATACCACATGTCAAAACCCCATAATTTCACAAAAATTTAAATTTTTTAACGTAACATAAAATGTCTATAGTCGCAGTTTGATAACTACTAGCGGCTAGTGGATAAATGAAACAGTTAACAAAAGTAATGATTATCTTCAACACATAAAAACTAATACCACATTAATTTTGATATGTTATGTAAATGATCTGCATTCAGTTACTTCTAGTTATACTGATGATTTGATTTTGTCAAGTAGGTGAGAAGTTATGTTCTAACTGGGGCTTACTTAGCAATTGCTAACTCAGCTGGATTTCTGGATCTTACAGGTTCAATAGGTAAATTTTGAACAAGTAGGAGTTTATTAAAGCATTAAATCTAGATGTACCTCTTTAGCATATATCAAATGCTAGAGTAAAATTTTACTTAATAGAGTTCAAAGATACTATGAGGTAAAGTAACTTTTCTTTACTTGTTTTGCATCTATGACAGTGTTTTAAGTTTATGTTGTAAAGACCAATAACCTTGCCATACTAAATGTCTTTCATAGTTTGACTTCTACTTCAGACAATTCTTCTTCCCAGCTATCAGCTAAGTTACTTACAAGTTCTACATAGAGCTCATGATTTAGTAAAACAACACTTTTTATGAATTAAGAGTTTACTGCTGTTGTTATTTCTAGAATTCAAAATACTGCTTATAAGCATGTAAATAAATCTAAGGCCTTCCAAGAACAAGCTTACATTTGAACCCTTAGCTCTACTTTTAATTACGCTCTAGTAGAGGAAATTTATTAGCTTATAATTGTATTATAGTTATAATGTTCACTTGCACAATAGTCGTCAAGTTACGATTCTGATCTTCCAAGTTTTCTTTATGACACAAGTATTGTAGCAAAATTTCATTACCATATCATTTATTAATAGCAATAAGTAATACTATCTTTAATATTGGATAGTCTTACTATCTTTCATTTACTAAGTCTAATCTAACATTGGTTTGATTCATTTAGAGTTTTGGTTCCTTATGGTGACCAAAAGATCAACAACTTCCAAGAAGTTTAACTTACACCCATGCATTATAGACTATATGTAAATGTAAGAGTTAACCCAGGGTGTAAATACTATTTATTTTTATATACACATTATTGATCTATAAACTAATTTCTTACCTATTAGTGTTTACATAATACTAATTCTAATAACATAGTCATGCATCGTTATGTTGGTGTAAATGGTCAATAGTAATAATATTGACTCATGATCAAAGTCATATACTATACTAAAGATCTTTCCATAGTTATTTTACCAACGAAGATTCCAAGGTTTTCATAATATAAGGTTTAACGATACAATATATATCTCGTTCTTTACCATAGCTTGACTTTATGGTTTATTATTGCAATGATATATTTTTTTGACTTTGTAAATTCATTATCATTGTAGTCACTATTTAAATTATGGGCAATAATTTGGTTTCCTGACAATGCAGTGTAAATTATACCATTCGACCCACTGCTGACTGAATATTTTGGTGGGCACATGGAGCAATGGATGTTTTAAAAGCTGACCACGTAACCCTAACTTCCTCATTCTTCGTCGAGGGTTTGGATTTGCACTGTCTGGTTTCTCTGCGGCCATGAGGGCTTGCTTGTTCTCGCTTTTCAGCTCCATCGTGTGTGTAGTGAAGTGCTACAACTCTTTGCATGAGGGTTGAGAGATACCCATCTCATATTTTGGTTCTTTCTGCAGGCACTGTGTCATCGTGAGAGTGGTGTTACTCTATCCATGGTTTTGAGTGCTGGTTCCTTGCGTTGCCCTTGCCATAGCGTTTAACCTTCTCCATCGTTGGTGAAATTGGAATGTGAACCCCGTTGCCTCTGTCACAGGTGAGCACGAGGGTTTGCTCTGCAAAGTGTGCTGTTCGTCATGCTGGTTCAAATTCCTCCTCGGCTCCAGATTCCTTCGCCTTCAGGTAAGGATTTTATCATATTGACGTTATAGATTCCAAGTTACAGTTTTAAGAATTTGATAAACACAACTTTTAACTATAATATTTGGGTTTGCTTGCAGGTGACAGTTCGTAAACGGGCTTGGAAGGATTCTCTCCAACACTGGTTGACCTCTAGACCAATGGGTAAGCCATGGGTTAAAACGTGGCATTCTCCCTGCTTGCAATGGTTAAGGGAAAAAGGGTTTGCATTTGGAAAAGAAGCTCAGCTTCGGTTCCTCCATTGCTTAGATATTTTGTTTTCAGTTATTACTTAGTTTATTTGTTAGTAAAACCCTTTCCTGTTGCAGGGTAACTCCGTATTCTATGCCGTGACTTGTATTTAGCTTCCTTAAATTGTAAACAAGAATTACAGCCTTATGGCTTGGTAATTTTATACTCTGTTTCTTAAATTATGGGGGTTCTCTTGTCTTCATGGTTTTTACTTGATCTCTGTTTCAAATACCCTGGTAATTTATACATTGTTTAAAAAAAAATGGTATTACTGTAAATTGGGTCATTATTCTTCTTCACTGTCAATGAAATAAATCTACTGTTAATGACTTCTTTTGTAAATGAATAATGTTATTGTAAAAACTGTAACTACGGTTCAAAATAATAAAATCTATAGATTTATATTTGTCAGTTAGGTTAAAGTAGTTGGGGTTTTTTGGATAGGATCCCTTGTATAAAATTATCATTGGTTTCTGTTGACCTTCATTCGTTATTACAAGATTATTGGTGTTATAAATCTGTTTAGAAATTATTTTTAAAAAATAAAAGAATTTATAATTATACTATAAATTCTTGAAGTAAGACTGTAACCAGTCTAATGCATAACTTATAGTCTTTAATTTAAATTGTTTACTTTGTTATTAAATAATATGTTTATAAAATGATAAATGAAGAACTAGGGTTTCAACCCTCAGGTTTAACTTGCACAGGTTATAAGCTTGTCTGGTAAATAATTATTGCCTGATTAAGTAATTTCTTAGCTTATTTCTATTTACTGTTTACATTTATAATTACATTTGTTTACTGTTCTGTAACTTAGTAAAGATTCAGAGTTATGTAAGGATTAAAACATTAACTCTGTAACTTTGATTACTTTTTATTAATAAAGGTTTGTAAACATAGTTCTATTCTAGTATGTATTAATTAATAGTTTAAGATGGAAGATTTTTAAGTGTGGTTAATACCTTATTCTAGACACTTAACTGTATCTTCTATAAGTTTTATTGAATCAGTATATTACATTACTATAACTCTGGTATAGTTCTACAGTTTCTTTTCCAACATTTTTACCTAGTTAAACTCATTAAACAATAAATGTAAATAACCATAACACTGTTCTTTACATAATAATTTACACACTGAATAAATTACTCTGCTATCTGCAGATACAGAACCCTATCTATTATTTTCAATCTCTTATAGTTTCCTTTCATCTACTTAAAGTATTCTAACTGTGCTAGAGTACGGCCTGGTTTTCCGGGTGTGGAAAAACACAGTCTAGAAATTTATTTTCATTCTATCACATTAATTTTCTGAATCAATTTCATTTCTTTAACAATCTAAAAAGAATACTAAATTCTAACATTTCACATACTGAACTTTAACATTCACATCTACCAGTCGAACTAAGATTTATTTAACTAACACAGTAAAACAAACTAACATAGAACTTGTTTAGGACAGACGAAAACAACGTTAGGAGGCTGTTCCTCCCTACCAATATCCTTGAGAGCGCTCAAATAACGCTTCCTTAGGACCCCCGAGCCTGTTCCTTATCTTCTTAGCTGAGAGCTGGTGGAGAATGCAAACAGTAGAACCCTCTGTCAACTGACTAGTTCAATATCTCAGTAAACACTCTGCTCTCAACAGTATGATCTTCAGCTTAAAAGCTGCAACTAGATCTAGCAGCAGTTATCCCCTCAAACATTTTCCAAATTTCCCTTCCATTGAATTTATTTGAAGTACATTCATTCAACCTGAATGATCAATTCTCTAGAATGAGTAGCCTCAGGTCTCTTCAATGGGAACTTTTATAAAGATTGCTTAGGTATTTTGGGTCAGTTGTCATTAATTGATCCACCTGCTTCGATTCCACTTTCTTGGGGAATCATGACCCCAAATGTAGGGAGATTGCCACCTGCAATATTTGGAAGTGGTTTGAGGATGCTACCACATGTCAGTTTTCTCTCCACCCAGTCTCCTCCACCAATTTGACCAGTAAACACTCTTTTAACAGCTCTCCTAAGCTGTTGTCTCCTCCTTTATTTATTTATAAATAAAATATTTAGAATTTACATTAATTATCCTTGACCCTGCTGAGTCATCAATTACAACTTAGCATAAAATTTAACATATTGTCCTCAAATAATATAAAATTGTTTTGTGCAAAATTTGGGCATGTGACATCTTATGAGTATGAGTATGATATAGTTGATTAATTAATTAAACACATATGGAACATGTAGAATTAACTAAAAAAAGATGAGCACAAAGATAGATAGATAATTCGAATTTCCCATGTATGCCTCCAAGTGAACTCTAATTAATAAGAAATCAGTTGAGTCTTGATTGTGATAAACAAGTGTTAGTTAATTAAATATTTAGCTCCTTAATTTATGAAAAGTGGATGATGAAGATGACACTGATGGAGAAGCACTTGTTACAATAAGTTCTGTTCAATTACATTCAATTTTGTTCTGTTACATTTAGTTCTTTTCAGTTACATTTGGTTCAGTTTCGTTTCATTCAGTTACATTCAATTCAGTTTAGTTCAGTTTAGTTACATTCAGTTCAGTTTAGTTTAATTCAGTTATATTCAATTACATTCAGCTCCATTCATTTCCATTCTATTCAGTTTCGTTCAACCAGTTAACAACTCAGTTAGAGGCAGTTAACACCAGTAAATTAATGGAGGGAACATATCTTTCGTGTGGGAGGAAATTATGTGGTGACAACTTGGCACCAAGTAAGTAAGGGCGCAATGTTGAAGGTGAAATATTGTTCATAGTGTTAACAGTGTTACCATCGCACAAAATCATGCAACCATTCACTACATTCTTTGTATGACTGAATTTGGCTTGTTATTAAAGTGCGACACACTTGGGCCATACTGGTATAGTGTTCCATATGATATCTATTCTCTTATGCTCTCTGATCAAGCAATCTGCTAATGTGTTGTAATCATTCTTTGCCGATTATCTATCATACTCAAAGATTGTTTACCGGGTTTTTAATCCTTCGGATTTGTGGAGGGTTTTCCCAGGGTACATCATGTGTCTTATGGATTGAATGATTGTGTGTATGAATTGTTTCATAAGTTCTATCTTCATTGTAATTGTGGATTAAAATTTTAAAGTTCAATAATATTTCTTTATTTCTCAAACATTGACATGGTATGAGAGAAAAGGCGTGCAAAAGCTTAGTTTTGTGCAAACAGTATAATCCTTTGTAGATCTTGAAGCAATGGCATCAATATTTGTCTGACTGGAAGATTGACTCGAAGGGACATCTAAATTCAACACATGGAAGGCGAGGGTGATCAATATCATTGAAGAGCATGATCTTGAATGTTTTGTGACCTCCGTGATTAAAGATCCCACTACAAATGCAAGAAAAACTAATTACAAGAAGAATCAAGCAAAGGAAAAGAGGATCATATATGTATCTGTGAATGAAAACCTCATGTCGATGATCACACCATTGAAGATGATAAAGGAGTGTTTCGACACAATCACAAATATTTATGAGAAGAAGGCCCCTACTCAAAAGAGGAATTTGAAGAATAAGTTGCACAACATTAAGATGGAAAGAGATGAGACCATAGCATCCTTCTTCACATAGATATCTTAGGTGAAGGATCAACTTACAAGCATCGGCGTAGAGACGGATGAGGATGATATTCTAGAAACTACCATCGATGAACTCCCCTCCTCATGGGAGACCTTTCTTGCTGCTGTAAATGGAAGAGAAGAGCATCCCAATTTTGAAATAATTTGGCATGATTGCATCCAAGAAGAAGGGTGCATCCAAGATAATATAGTGAGCACTAAGGAGGAGAATATTCCCCTCATGACAAGAACCAAGAAAGAGAGAAAACCATTTTCACCCAAGAATTATTTCCATGCAAAGAATAAATATATCCATAAATTTTTGGACAAATCAAAGTGCCTATGTTTTTAAAGTCGAAAGGCAGGACACTTCATACGAGGTTTCCATGCGAGGAAAAGAAAAGAAGGAAGAGTTCATGCTTTCATTGTCGTAGAAGAAACCTTCAAAGATGCACACAAAGAGAAATACATTAGAAGGGAGTATTATCTTGTCTCTTCTTTATACAGATCTCTCATCATAGGGGAATATACATGACTGATCAAAAAATGTGCTTACAAGAACATATCAGGATATAAGGGCGCACTCTCCAACCTAAAGGAGAAACAATTTTCATGCACGGTGGAATTGGGAGACAATTCCACATACTCAATCCAAGGATTTGGATCCACATCCTTCCAGCTAAGTTAGGGAGGAACACTACATATGGAGGACATTTTGTATGTCCCAGATTGAAGAAGAAACTACTCTATGTTTATTTCCTTGAAGATAAAGGTTTCCATGTGATATTTATGGAGAATCAAGCATACTTGTGGTCGAAGATCCAGAATCTTGATACTGCTATTGTTTTTGGAGTTTGAGAAGGAGGAATTTACAAGGTCCCATGAAAGCTTATTTCATCCATGAAACATCATACTATCAGCCCATACGACCTTTGGAATAGGACACTCATACACCTCCACTTTTGAGCACTTCTTGGTTTGTAGCGAATGGTGAAAGGTATCCCTAGTTTTGATTCTGCTCACGATTCTATTTGTCAAGGTTGTGCTTTAGGAAAGAATGTGAAAAGAAATTTCCTAGTAGCCATACTATATCTAAAGGAATCCTTGAATTAGTACACTCATATGTGTGTGGACCCATGTCTACCCTTACAACCCACAACATAATAGGGTTGTAGAAAGAAAGAACATAGCTATTTGTGAGGCTGCAAAAGCCATGTTACATGATCAATATCTTTTTGCCCATTTGTGGGAAGAAGCCCCCAATACAGTAGTGTACATTCAAAACAGAAGTCCACATGCAGTCCTTGATGAGAAAACACCTGAATAGGTGTTCACTGGTGAGAAACCAGACATATCACATCTTTGGATTTTGGATGTCCTGTACATATTCACATTCCAAAAGAAAAGAGAACCAAGATGGAACCTTCTAGAAAGAAGGGAAATTTTGTTAGCTACAGTGAGACCTCCAAGGAATTCATAATTTATGTACCTGGTGAGAGACATGTTGAGATGAGTTAAGATGTGAATTTCCATGAGGAGGTAACATTCAAGCAGTCAAAAGATATTGAATGTGATCCAGAGACATAGGAGACTAATATTCCTACTTCAGAGTATCATGATGATGATTCTTCCCCTTCTGATGCTCAGAGGGAGAATCCAACAAAACATGTAGAGTTACATGTCATTGATGAACCAATTTAACTGGTTGATGAACCTCCTATAAACAAGAGGTCAACATGGTGCCGAGATTTATTGAGAGATGCTGAGAAACATGGAGCACCAATGGGAACTTCCAGAGAGCACAAGTATCCTAATGGATATTTAGGATATATTGCATTGATGAGCAACATCAATGTCTCAAAGCCTTCATCATATGAAGAGGTTGTAAAGAAACAAGTGTAGAAATATGCTTTGAAAGAGGAATATCATTCTATTATGAAGAATAATGTTTTGTATATTGTTCTCAAAACTGAGGGGAATTCAGTTGTTACTTCCATATGGATTTACAAGATAACCCATGCTATAAATGGTAGTGTGGAAAAGTTCAAAGCTATATTTGTTTCCCAAGACTTCTCCGAGAAAGATGGAATTGATTATGAGGATACTTTTTCTCCAGTGTCCAGGTATACCACCATCAAATATATTATTTCAATTGCATCAATATTAGGATGGAAGCTTCACCAGATGGATGTGAAGAAATCCTTCCTCAATGGTGAGGTTGAGGAAGAAGTTTACATTGATAAACCTGAGGGTTTTGTGATACATGGAAGGATTCCCATGTATGTAAGTTGAATAAATCCATGTATGGGTTAAATCAAGCTCCTCGAGCTTAGTATACTGGAATAGCCAGTTACCTTCATAAACTGGGTTTCTTAAAGAGTGATGTAGATTCAAACTTGTACTTCAAGGTAGTGGAGAACCAACCTCTGATACTGGTTCTATATGTTGATGATATTTTCCTCACTAGAGAGGAAATAATAATTGCTAAGTGTAAGAGGGAGATTACCTCAGAGTTTGAGATGAAAGACTTAGTTCTTATGCACTACTTCCTAGGCAATGAGAATTGGTAGAGAATGATGAGATATTTCTATATCAAGGGAAGTACACAATGGACATATTACATAGATTTTGCATGGTGGATTGTAAACCCATAAACAGTCCGATGGATTCCAATTTGAGGAAACTCCATTAGATTGAGATTGGATTAGATACAGTGGACGCCAAATTATACAGACAACTGATCAGATCGTTGATGTATCTAATACATTCGAGGCCAGACATTTGATATGTAGTTAGCGTTTTGAGTCAGTTCATGACTGATCCTCGACACAAACATTGGGTTGCAGATAAGCACATCTTGAGGTACCTCCGTAGTACAATTGCTTATGGACTCACGTATGCCTCCAATGGAGGAGTGTTATTTCTTGGATATACTGATTCTGATTTGGGTGGAAACATTGTTGATTGGAAGAGCACTTTTAGATACTGCTTCAGCTTGGGTTCTGCTATGATTTCACGGTCTAGCAGAAAGCAGGGTTCAGTTTCCTTGATCATGACATAGGTTGAGTACATTGCTGCTAGTACTGCTTTTAGATAAGAAGTGTGGATGAGAAATCTACTTGGAGGATTGTTCGGTGAAAATATAGAGGCTACAGTGATCAGGTGTGACAACCAGAGTTGTATAAATATTTCTAAAAATCCTATGTTTCATGATAACTCAATACACATAGAAATGAAGTATCACTTCATTCGAGACATGGTCTAGAAAGGTATGGTAAAACTTCCGTATATAGCTACTGAGGAACATATTATAGATGTGATGATACAACCTCTATCTGTGATGAAGTTTATACACTTCCGAGATAATATTGGTATGGTAGAGAATGTCTCCCTCGCTGAGAGGGAGTGTTGAGAGTACAACTTCAGGAGTCATTCCCATGAGACTTGTGTTGTATCAAGTCCAAAATATATGTTTTATTAGGTTTAGATATTATCCATGGAACTTATGTTGTATTAAGTTCACTAACTTATGTTTTATTAAGTTAAAGAGTTATGTTGTATTAATCTAGGACCTTGTGTTGTATCACATCCATTCAGGATATATGCTTGTGCTAGGATCTTATGTTGTATTAAAATCATGACATTATGTTGTATTAAGGTCATAGACTTGTGTTATATAAGTACGAAACTTAAGTTGTATTAAGTTTAGGGTCTTGTGTTGTATCAAGACCACATGACTTATGTTGTATTAAGTCTCGAGGATATACTATGTGATGTATGACTAGTCATGGTCGGCAGGTGCTACAAGTCTCCTTTAGGGATTAGCTACCACTAGAGTGATTTACTTTAGAATATGACTATATGACCTAGGGTAATACATATGATCATAGGTTCAGAACAATTATTATGATTATGATATGATATCACTACAAAAATTTACCCCAAAATCCGACACCTTGCATGTCTGAAATTTGACACTTATCTGTCGCCTTTTCGACACATACACCTTTTTTTTCCATCGGTGGCATGACGTCGGATCTTTGACATGCGACTAATGTGGGTTGAATATTAGACAAACCATTGTGTCCCATATTCGACCGTATTTCCTTCCAAAGTGTCAATCAAAATTGCATAAAGCGTCGAAAATCCGACGGACAGAATGGCGCTGCCGTCAGTATTTTTATCCAGCAAGTGTCGGCTAACCAATGCCATCCAACACTGGAAGAGTCGGACTTTCGATGCGAACCGACACTTGAACCGTCGGTTTTCCGACGGGTGGAAGTGTCGGAGTCATGCCATGGCCGTTGGATGTGTTTATCGGAGTGTCGGAAGCACGTCGGAAAAGCGATGCTTGTTGATGGATTTAAACACAAAAATCCAAAGATTAACTAATGAACATTAGAAATACATATTTAACTAATTAAGACAATTGTTGAAATTCAGGGTTAGGTTAGGATTTGATATAAGATAATTAAAATTTTATACTTTAATGCATAACACAAAACTAAAAAAGAGCTAGATATGAAACAATACTGTTGTAATAAATTCAAAACATAATTTTTGTCTGTTTCAACTTTGACACTCCAATGGTCATTATGTTAAAGTTGGTCCTTGAGATACAAATTTTCAATTGCAATGTCAAACTAACAACTAAAGAACAACGATAATGAACTATAACAATACTTTAGATCTAGTTTGGATCTTCCTTATACTCATATACTTTTAGGGTAACATATTGTCAATGAAAGGACAAGTCACCAAAGGATCAGATGGCATACCTTGTGAGAGAGATAAAAGATATATTGTAGTAGGTTAAAGGTTGGTCTGTAATAAATGGAAAGCCTTTAGGATAGTCCTAAATCAAGCAAGATAGATTCTCCAAATGAACAAAGGCATCCGACATCCTTAATCCATACACGTAGAGACACTCTTTAATGGACTCAACTTGTTGCAATATGCAAGACAAAGGTAAGGTAGACTTAGCAGTTTAAATAAGGTTGCAATCCCCTTCCATACAGTCCACAGAAGGTCACGAAAAATAGTCCAACAAGATCACAATTTATTTTAGCTGTCCATAAGGAGATCACACCCATCCTTAGAAACCCAAAAAGAAGTCACTCCCATCCTTTATAACGGCATTAGGTTCATGAATAAATTCAGTGAACAACAACAAGGTGACAACCTACTCCAATGAGCATCAACAGAGTGACGGACTGCTCTAATGAGCAGCGGCAAGGTCAAGGGTCAAAATTGGGAAGCCAACAAGGTCATGACTAGCAGTAAGAAGGTACTGTTCAACCCTTAGTTTCCACAAGGAGGTTATGACTTGCTCAAAATCAACAACAGGAAGGTTGACCCAAATCAAGAGGTCACGAGACAATGACAACCCAACTAAGTGTCACCAAGATAGTCACGACCCAACCCTAAGGGAATCAAAGAGTTAAAAACCTAGCAAGATAAGAGCTGCACACTCACAACTTAGAAGGAGAAGGGTTACAAAGTCGGGGCCCAACCCTAAGGGCATGAAACAACTCATGGCCCAGTAAGAGAAGAGTTACACAGTCACATCCCAACAGGATAAAATACTTCAACAAGGGGGTCTCATAAGTTCATTTGGAATTTGGTAATCCAAAATGGATCTGAATTAATCCCTCTTCCAAACTTTGTAACGAAAAAAATCCTCAGAAAAGTTTGAAGTCAACAATCAAATTAAAGGCTAAAGGCCAACAAGAAGGTGAAATGAATCACTATGGTTGGCATATGGTTGTCATTTCAAGGTAACATTATCATAAACAATGCTTGTTTGATGCAAATACAACCAAAGGGATATGGACAAAAATAATGCCGGGGAAGAAGATGGGCAGTAGCATAGGAATGAGGACTAGGAGTGAAGCAATCTACTCAAATATTGAAGCACGAAGAGGATTCCAAACATGTCCACATGGAACAAAGATCATCTCTAAACCAGAGCAATCTATAAATTGCTGCCAGTGAGTAAGAATACATGAAATTTTGATGAAAGTGCATAGCTCATCCTTTTTAACAATTCCTAAGCATAATTAGAACCTGCCATTGCTGGTTTTCCATTTGGGTTTCCAGAATAATTTGGTGTCGAATGTGTTTAAATGCTTTGTGACTGAGATCAATCTAGTTGATCGCTGATTTAATTAATGGATCAGCTACAACACTTTTTCTTTGCTGGCTGGCATCTAC
>LPNX010171491.1:262967-307503 GCA_001517045.1 Pseudotsuga menziesii
CAACCATCATATGGCACAGGGGAATAGTAATTAATTAAGTGTTGAGTTTGCACATTCATTATACAGCTGCTAACGGAAGTGACTCCTTAAAGCAATTCATCTCAAGCTTTGCATGGAATTATCTACCTATAACCAGCGTTATATACATAACTACTTGAGTGATCAAGTCTTTACAATTAGCTCCAACCATATATAATGCTTGTGTAATGTTTAACTGTCAACCTATTTCTGAATTGCAGAATTCCATGCATATTATTAGCCGCTGGTTTTCTGAATGGGCAGAGTTATAACTATTATAATGCAATAAATAGAGTTGGAACTCAGTTGAGAAACAATCTTGGGCTCAGGTTTTGAATTGGTGTAAATTTTTTTGTTTATTTGAGAAGCATTGCAAGGATATAAGACCATTCCTTGGTTGAGCATCCATCCAGTGGAAGGCATTGCGAATCCATCTAGCCAAGATTGAAACCAATTAGAGCAGAGCCATTCATTCATCCCTTTTGGTGAATAGGAAGTAGAGAACATGACGATTTGAACCCAACATTTATAGTATAATGGCAAAGAGTAAAAATTTATTTGGCCTCAATGTTGATGACACTGACAGGCCATAGGCCTATTGTTTGTTTTGGTTCATCTTGCTAGGCTGTGACTTTAAATTACTCTCATCATCATAATCTTATCTCTATTCCAATATTCTAAGACTAATCGATTATGCCAAACAAAGAGAAAAGTAAAAGTGAAAAATACAAAACCTTCAAATGAAACATTAGTTTTACGCAAAACAACTATAATCCAATTTGATGGAAATTAGCCACGAATTGAACGTAAAAAAAACCCAAAGTAAGCTAACAAAGAGTGAATGCACATAGAACAAGGAAATAAATGATATCACTAGATGTCAAAACAGGTGTTAATAGCCTCCAACAAGTAAAAAGGTTATCCACATGCAAAAGTTTATTAAGAATTATGAGTATCTATCCATCGACTATGAATATAGATCTCCAAGTGGCTAGGTCAAGATTTGCATCATGCACCCAAAGGGAAATAAGTAGACTTGTCCTTTTTTTGTCTTACATTGTATGTATATATGGTAACACCATTGGATAAAAAAGTGCATAAGCTTAGGTGCGTCTAGTAGACCTACCACTGCCTCTATTTATTGTGACACAGGCTTCAATATGCACAGCTTCGAAATATGGATTAGAAGTGAGAAAAATAAACAACTCAAGTTATTGATAACTTTTAAGATCATGGTTATTTGTTGATAGTATTCTCTTACCCTACCATTACATTACAAAAGAATCCATCTATGAATTTACTCTGAAGCATATGTATGATTTAGTGGGATAAGGTAGGCAATGCACCCTATATAACATTATTATTGGATGAAATTGTGCTCAAGTCCAAGTATGTACACACGTGACGAGACTATAAGTAAGGAAAATCAGCTAGTTAGGTTATTGATATTTTTTATATTATGGTCATTTATTTGTAGTATTCTCTTACCCTACTATCATGTTGCAAAGGAAGCCATCGATTGAGCCTGTCTAGATTTAGTACTAAGACCATTCTTACATATTGGATGAAATATTCCACCATTCACAATGTTCGATTATAACTGCGAAATAACTAAGGTTTTCATAAGCTGATACATGAAAGCTAGGAGGCAGGGAGAGTATACCTCTATTCTCTTCATTTCAGCTTCTGCTTTTATTTTTTGATTACTTTCTCAGGCTTACAAGAGAATCACATGGCCATGTATTTAGCCTACTCTGCCTCCTCCCATGCTGCAACCCGAGACTCTAGGACATTCAATTTAGCATGTTCCATATCATTAGTCTTGAGTGATTTAGAAGCATCTTGCTCTTAAACTTCTTTACTAGCCCATCCCATGATATTTGACTTTCCCAAATTGTGCACCTAGAGCCATAATTTCCCTTCTAGTGCTCTCATGCACTTGCTTCTCTGATAATTCGTGATGGTTTTTCAGGCCCAATTGATAATTTTTTACTGCCTCCACTGGTGCTACACATATTCCTAGAGTAGATGGTCGTGAATTAACAGGGCTCCTAGTTGAAGGTGTGTAGCTCTGAGAGGGGTTCCTATTCTTGAAGGCTCTTGGCTTGCAATAGGGGTCATTTCTATCCCCATATCCCTCGTGGAATCTGATCTCACATTTGAAGTTGGCGGGGTGTAGGATAGGTGTTCAGTGGCTGGGTCTGCGATGGGCTTATCCCCCTTTTTTCTCTTTTTATTCTTTGTATGATTCATATTTAACCCTATTTCAGATTCTGCATTTCCCCATTTCTCCCAAACATTACTACCATGATATCTCACTCTAAGACATTTTTTAGGACAATAGTGTTGGATATAGCAATCCACACCTTTATATGCAACCAGCATGGATTCCCATCACAAAAAGAGAAATAACCTTAGTGGTAAAGTAGTTTATCAACCGATGGTGGATCATAGCTTTGATTCCTAGCATGTCCAATTTTCAACAAGGTAACAAAGGCAAGTGGTTGGTGATGGAAAGGAGACTTGAGCCAGGGTGTTATTTGAAGGTGAATTGTTAAGATAGAAATCCACACCTTGTAAACAAACCATTATGGATTCCTAGTATTTAAAGGGGTGAAGCTTAATGGTACAACAACCCATTGGCCAAAGGTAGCTCCTGTGTTCAATTCCTATTCTATCTTGTTTTCAATAAGTGATATTTGTTGTAGTCAAAGACACATCCAATTAGGATATGTGGAATTTGAGAGCTAAAATGACGCTATCAAGGGACACACTAAATGTATTTAGTTCAATTATTTTATATGCATTTAATATCTCTCAGTCACCAAGTGTGAAGACCCTTTTCATTTAGGGCTTAACAAAACCACAACTCAGCTTAAGATGGGATACAAACAAGTCACTTCCAGAGAGGTAAGGTCAAATCATCCCTAACCTACTTATAAGAGGTTACCACAATTCATACTAAGGTTGAGGGAGAACATCATAGTCCATATCCCAACTAGGAGAGATCAAGACAGTCACAACCCACTAGGATATCATAGCCCGCTAGGATACACAGTTACAAGCCACTAGGATAGTTCTTACACGGTCACATATCACTAGGATAGGTCTTACACAATCACATACCACTAGGATACACATTCACATCCCACTAGGATAGTTCTTACACAGTCACAAGCCATTAGGATAGGTCTTACATAGTCACAACCCACAAGGATACACAGTCACAACCCACTAGGATAGCTCTTACACAGTCACAACTAAGGTTTAGCAGCCTCAAAGGGATGAAGTCCAAGCTAATAGTCCAAGAGCATTCCATGACTACATTGCATACATTTCATATAAAGTGTGTGTATCAAAATATTTAAGGCTCAATTTTCTCAATTTTTTGAAAAAAAAAGACTTAAATAAATTAGCGAGGTATATACCAAACAAATCTTATATAATGGTTTCTTTTTATGCTAATGAAAAATCATCATTTGTATTAAAAAACAAACATCTATGTGGCAAAAAACCCTTCAATTACAAGGCAGTCTTTGAGTTGCACATGTCGCATAGTTGTACTGTTTGGTCATATGAACATGTATGCCTATCCATTTGAAAAATTGTAAAGAAAATAAACTAAATCAAATAATGACTCTAGCTAGATGCATATGACCATAAATCCCAATCACACCATAAATCAACACTCTATAGACTTGCTACACCACAACGAACATAGTATTTATTCCATTCTATATTTAGTAACTCTTCATGTATAAACACAAAAAAGGAATCAATTGACCTGTGAATACTAGTGGGCAATATGTTCTACAGTGTTGAAAATTTAGAAATTATTTCAAAAGAAAATCAACAAAACATAATTACTCCAATACCTGGATTATGACATCCCACCACTTGACCATGCTATCATCACCTGCTGAAAGTAATGAAGTTTGTCCTATGAAGAATACCTCACCAATCCAATGAATGAAGACATCCATTACAAAACTAGTGGTTAAAGGAAATGTTGATCCTTTGAATAGTTCCTTCCATCTTAGCTACAATATGCTATTGAATCATATGCATTACAAGGACGGTGGCATAGAGATTGTTGAAATAATATTTCTACAAGTTCCAGTTTGATCGTGAGCTTCCCATTCTTCATAAATGTGTGAAGGATCTAGGGGATCAATAGATGATGGGTATGGTGTTGTTGGAAAAGATTGATTTAAAAGTTAATGAGTGGATCTCACCTGTACATGAAGTGACTCATGGAAAAAATGTTAGGACTTTGCTTAATAAAATGGATCAAACATGACAAAATTCAACATAGGAAAATAAGGAAATGTAGGACTCTGTGGATTAGATTAGAGTCCATAATCCAACAAACCATGGCAATTTAACAACGCAAAATGAATAAGCATTTGATGAATGCATGGTTAGGTTCCTGAAGAGGAATCTAATCCTCGGGATTTATGAAAATATTTTAGATCTGTGACTGTCATGGAGAAGATTATGGATACTAAATATAAGGTTTCTCTCATATACCTAAATTTCTTTTGTACAGAATCCGAAAACGCCTAAATCTAGAAACATACTTAGTATTGAGCTGACAAAAAGAGATTCCTTTGACATTTTTTACTCATGCCAATATTTTTAATTTTTGAACTCATATTTAAATAAATGGATGCATATGCAACTAAATTCTTGTGACAAGAATTGTTTATTGTTTTGATTTTCCAAGTCTTAATCCTAGAGTTCAAGTTTTCCATCCCAAGGCCAGTATTTAGTCCATCACTTCTCTAAGTCATGTCTAGTTCTCAATGTCAATTTGTAATGACAAAAAAATAGTATGAATGAATTTAGGTTCCCACGTTCAAATTTTAGGGGTCAAATCACTTGAGATCCATCGGTATGTATCATAAGAAAATATAGAAAAATGAAGACAAGTCACTTGGTAGAAAAGATATCGAGGAAGAAAAATGTTACACTTTTCAGTTGCAGGATTTGTTGGAGGATTTTGAGGTTCTCATGCATCCCACTAGAGGTGTTATCCCAATGTGATACCACCGTTATCCCATAACCTAAAATGTAATGGAATTTTTTTTAAGGTTATTCAAATTAAATTTTTGGGGAATCCAACATTCCACCTCAAAACATAGGAGCAAAGAAATCATGGAGTGTAGTTTCTAAGTTAAGTTGGTTCAAGAAGTAGAGTTTAAATGAATGTTTTTGTTAGTTTGTGAGAGTGGGTATTATTGGGATTGAACCTAACACCCAAGAATGTACATAGGTCTACAATGGAAAATATTTCACGCCGATGCATCAGATCAATATCTAGAACAATGTTGCAAATATCTCCAATTTCTCCCAATATTTCCAAAAATTTATTGAGCTTTAAAGTTTTCTATTGTTCTTGATGTTTTTGGTATTTTCTGTGTTTTTCGGTTCCAAAATTATGCTTGCTGATATTTATTGAGTTTTTCAGGTCCAAGTTTATGCCTACTAATATTTTCCTTGACATTTTCCCTAATATTTCCAATATGTGTATATCTGGGCCGTCAGTGATATATCCCAAGATGAAAATTGCAACATTGATCTGGAAAAATATTTGTAGCTAGGGATGCAATTTGGTAAGGGTGGTTGAAAATTAAAAAATGGGTTTGAAGCCATTTTGGAAAGCATTTATCTTTCAAGAGAAACTAGAGAAAAAAATCCAAATATGTGGATAGGTGCATAATATGAAATACTAAAGCCCTATGACCTTCTTTCTCACCAAGAATGTGTTTCGAGTGCCTCTGTGCACTTCATAAACACTTGTCGGGTTTTTTCAACTGATAGATTTTTCAAAGCAGAATTTTCTTGTTTTGGAACAACTCCAAACTTTTTGGTTTAATGATGAACCTAACAATGTAGAAATGTCAAGGATGTCAAAAGACCCCTGCCTAACTTGTAGAACATTTACATAGTCTATATTCTTGCCTCTAGTGATTGTTTTTCACCTCTATGTATGGTAATCATCATCATCAACTAAATGTATTTGTGTGCACATGCATAAATACCCAATACACAGCTCAATCAAACAAAAGAAAACATATTTATACCTTGATTTCTGGATCTTCACACTGCCTTCTTATGCTTTACCTTTCAAAACATCATTCAACATACTTCATTTTTTGTCCTGTTGCAATAGTTTCATGTTAGGACCCATCAAATATATTTATGTTTGTTTATGAAAATAACAAAAACAATCTAAATAAATACAATTCTATTACAATGTAAATTACAATACTATTCAACTATTCAAGTAAATTAATTGTTAAGAATATATCACCTGATAAAACATGGATAACCAAAAATACTATGTATATAAGGCCATCGATCTAATCAAAACTCAATTTCTTGCCTCTTAACTATGGAAATGTTTCTCAACGCTATATGTAACAAGTTCCAATGGAGGAGTCAAATAGCAATAGTGAAAATTACTCAGTAAAAATATAGAAATAGATGTTTTTTAATGTATTCTTCCTTACCATTCATTGAGCTCCTCTCTATTTCAAGAATAATTTACTATTCTCTACTAAACAGGACCAACCACATGAAGGTGGAAGCTCTTATGGCCCCTCCCCCCCCTCACATCACTCTCAACTCCCCAAACCCAATGCCTATACTCGCAAATAACAATTTATTTCACTATTTCACAAAGCAAATAACAATGCATCTACAATGCAAATTATTTCACTCAATAGTTGAAAAATGCTTTCATTAAATAATTCTTCAAAAAATTCATTAAACCATTCAATCATTCAACAACTAAAAAAACCATTCATGAACTCATTGATTAAAACATTAATTTAGTCAATGGCAGAAAAAAAAAAGTAAACAATTCAGTAAAGCATCCATTCATAAAAGACTGATATTGTGCTATGCTTTCAAAAATATATTTCAAATTTACAAAAAGTTTTAGAGTGATGGATTTATAAAAGGCTTGTGTGGATATTCCGTGGCCTTGGAGTCCTGTGTTTCCAAAATTTTCCATTCACCCCATTGCAATGTCAGACCCTTCTTTGAGAGCCTGTCTGCCTCCTCATTTCGCTCCCTATAAACATGAGTGAAAGAGATTGATTCAAAGAATGAGAGAGAATGGGTTGTCTCTTCAAATAATGCATCTAGAGAAGCAGTTCTACATTTATGTATCTTATTCATCTAGTTTATAACCACCATTGAGTCACCATATACTTGTAACTGTCTGCAATTTATTTCATTGACAAAACATAGAATTAATTTCAATGTCATGAGTTTTGCATAGCTGTTGGTTCCAGTTCCTAGGCCCAAAGAAATTTGAAAAAACTGACTTTGATTTAGATATAAGCATGCACCTCCTGAGTTTGTGCATCAAATGCTTGTTTTCTTCCATCCAATTGCTAGACCTCCAGAGTGGCCGATGGAACTTTGCGTTGTGAAAGAGTATTGTGGAAGAAGCGATGTTAAACTAGTTTTAACTTCCAGCTCTGGACCTATTGTTTCTTGTGGAAGGATGACTTATGGTGATAGAACCTCCATCATCCTTTTTAGGGCAAGGATTTTCCGGGTGCTTGCCAGACCCCTGCATTTTAGGGAGACAAATTTCATTTGGGCACCCCATCTGGGGTTTGCACTACTCTAAGCACCCCAAAAATGGTTGTTTGTCTGCCACTTGCCTGATACCTGAGTGCCATGCTCTAGGCCATAGAGAGGTGAGATGGTCTTCCTCTCCCTTTCCCTTTGGATGTGATCCTGGCATTTACCCCTAGTCCTTTTGTAGGGATTTTTGGTTTTTGAGGGATTGGAACGCCCCTTGAACGAAGGTGGAAATGGGTAGAGGAGGACTGAGTGGGCGAGTCATTTGTTATGGTGGAAGGGGTGGGCGATTCATTCAAAGATAAATCATTAAATTGATTGCTAAGGGAAGAAATGTTCATACTCGGTGGGGGAGATGTAATCGGACGCTGTTCCATCTGTTGAGGAGGCTCTTATGCTACTACTGCTCCCGCTCTTTCCGGTTGATCCAATGGTTGTTCTGTGCCCTCCGACCTGAGAGGATTTTCGTCTGAAGCTGTGTTCGGATCAGTTTCTTTGGAGCTCGGGGCCTCTGTTCGCCTAACCCACTTCCTTCTTCTAGTTGTTGAGGGAACAAAGTTTGGGCAGTTTCTTTCCAAATGTCTTGTTTCATGACATTTGTGGCATCGAAACGGGAGCCCTTCATAGTCCAACAACTGTCTTTTTTGCTTGTTTTGCCATACAAAATTAAAGGCTTCAGGAAGACTGGTTTTGATGTTCAAAGAGACTAGGATCCTAGCTACCTTTTTGATTTTTGTCTGCTAAAAAGAGAGGTCCGCTTCAATGAAAGTACCCAGCTCATTCCTGATTTCACTAAGCTAGGCCGAGTTCCATAATTCCAATGGTAGTCCTGGTAGGCAAACCCAGATTGGTATTGTATCCAGTTGCTCTGTTTCCACATCGAACAAGGAGGTCCACTGCTTTAGATGAAACAGGGTTTTTCCATATGTCTAGACTCTGCTGCGTATGAGGTCTGCATCCTCTCTGCATTTGAACCGAAAGCTGAACCATCCCTTTGCAAGCGAATTAATAACCGGGCCTTCACCTTGAAGCCCTGTCCAATTTTTCCTGGCCCATTCCTTCATTTTCCCCAGGGTGGGGTTTCTTCCTCTGATTTTCCCGAGTAGGGTTAATCCGTCCATCTCCATTGCTTCTTCCATGGTGCACCGAACTCCACAATTTACGTTAAAATCTCTTCTATAGGGATTTAAACACTGATTATTTCATTTCCCGAAGTTCAATTGTTCGGAGGCTTCTCCTATGCGTGCTCCCTGTGACACTAAAGGATCGATTTCCCTGTTTGGGGTTCCTTGTGGTTTCACCTGGGGAAGTTCGATGAAAACGGTTGCTGCAGTTGTGCTCTGAGGTTGGAATAATGAGTACAGGCCTCCTCCTAAGGCCAGGTTCAATGGCCATGCTGTGAACACACCTAGCAGCTCTTCATCTGGCGGAGAAACCAGAACCCTGCTCTCTTCATCTGGCGGAGAAACCGGAACCCCGCTCTCGCTTCCAGCTGTCAAAATTTCTAGCATGTTCTGCATTGTGTTCGGGGACGCTATACCATGGGTCAATAGAGTTGTCTTCCATGTCTACCGGACCTACTCCCAATTCACAAAAACCTCCAAATTGAATAGACTGTCCAAAACGAAAACGAGTCGTTTCTTATTATATAGTATTATCTATTATATTTTTTTTTATAAACCGATCGTCGGATATCCGATGCCTCAGTGTCAGATAACTGCCAGTTTTGCTTTCGCAGACGCCGACAAATCGCCCTGGTAGTGTCGGTTCCCCGTCGGATATCTGACGCGTCAGTGTCGGATAACCACCAGTGTTGTTTTCGTAGATGTCAAAGATCTGACCCTGGTAGTGTCGGTTCCCCGACACTACCAGGGTAAAAAATCTGACTCACTTGTGTCGGATATTTGACGGCTCTATAAATATTCTGTCATTTGCATTCTGATGATTGATTGCTGTCCAACACATCCGTGCGAAATGTCGGACGACGTCGGATTTCGGGTTCAAATCTTGTTGTGTATAAATGATTAATTAACTTAAACACACATGGACCATGTATAATTTATTAAATAAAGATGAGTACAAAGATAGAGAGAGAATTCGAATTTCCCATGTATGACTCCAAGTGAACTCAAATTAATAAGACATCAGTTGAGTCTTAGTTGTGATAAACAAGTTTCATTTAATTAAGGAATCAAATACTTCATTGATGCAAAGTGGTTGATGAAGATGACACTAATGGAGAAGCACTTGTTACATTAAGTCCTATTCAATTACATTAAGTTAAGTTAAGTTAAGTTAAGCTACATTTAGTTCAGTTCAGTTCAATTGAGTTACATTCAGTTCAGTTCAATTCAATCACATTAAGTTCTTTTCAGTTCATTTCAGTTACATTCAGTTATGTAACCATTCTGTGCTAGTGACCTTTCTAGAAGACTTGCCAAGTTTATATATTATGTTCATAACTTCACTCTTAGAGTATATTGGCTTGAAATAAGTATAGATATGATATTTGTTGTACGCATATGGTTATTGCTCATGTAAAGTTCAATGAATTGGAATTGATAAATCATCTCAAGGACCAACTTTAACACAGTGACCATTGGGGTGTCAAAGGTTTGAATTTATTACATCAATACTTTTTTGGATCTAGCTTTGTAATAGAGTCATAAATTATTCTTTAGGTACTAGGTTCCACATTCGTCACCTAACCATTCATGAAAAAAAATAACCATAAACCTCACGATTGATTCAAGGAAAAATTATTGAGAAATACATGGGTGAGATGTAATCTTGAATGATGTATCCCATGGTGTAGGCAGAACCAAACATGTATTTGTCAAATTTGTCTTCCTCGAGTGAGGGGAGTTTAAGAAGACAAGAGGAAAGTGAGACATCTAGAAGGTCTACAACATGTATATCAATTAGATGTCAAAATATCAGAAGAAAATTCCAAAGACACATGCAATTTTTTCTTGCTGAAGGGGGTCATGTTCTTATGTATATGAGACCATAGGAAACATTGAGGTGCCCTTGAGGTACAAACATATAGTGAAACAATGGGTACCCAAGGATATTCCTCAACTAAACACAATTTTTTGTTTGAATGAGAGGATATATCTAACTGCACCATCGTCATTACATGGTTTGGGGTTGTTTTGCATGGATGGCATAATGGTTGGTTACAACAGAAGTATTGAATTGATGGAGTATGTTGGATCCTATTACAACTACACAAATTGGATGCAATTGGTCGAATATACAAGAAGTATGCACATATATGGGCTGTCTGCAAATTATTTATAGCCAAAAGACATGGATCAAAATAAAGGAGCCACGTTGTACATTGAAGAAAGGCCAAAAACTACAGGGAATATTACGGGGTTTATAAACAATACACAACGAGGGTCTACACTTAAGCAAGCCAATTGCATATTTGAGGGGCATGAAGGTGTTGACGCCTGGAAATTCGCAAGCGGCAACAGTAAGGGATTCTCCCCAATCAGCGTTCCCAACTAGCCCACTGACTGTTTGGTATAGGGAATCCGTCCGGTTTACGGTCCGGCTACCGTAGGTCAAAGTAACAACAAGGGTTTACCGGTTGCGGCCCGGTCCACCGGAATTTGTATTTTGACTTAAAGAAATGATATGCAAGTGCCTAACTAAATGCAGGGTGGTCAAAATGCAGGGAGCGCTCACAAAGTGATGCGCAGGTTCTTACCTCTCGTCTTGCTCACAAGCATTCAACCGGGTATAAAAGAAATAAGCTAACTATCTAAACCATTCCTAAGGAGCAGAGTTATCGTTTTAGATGAGCAATACATTTTCACATACAATAAGAAGAACCACAGGTAGCTGCTTCTTCTTCTACAGCACATGAACGCTTACAAATATTCAAATAATCAGACAACCGATCATTTTATAACACATTTATCGCTCATAGTGGAAATATACCCAGAAATTACTGAAGAACATTCAACAAGAACATAGGTTCAAAACATTAAATACTCTTACAGTAAATAAAAGACCGCTGAAAACGAAATAGTTCCTCTTCAACATCATTCATTGAATTGCATCGATACATTCCACATTTTACTCTTTCCAGCAGGCAAAATCGTAGTTTTCTTAGCAAAACGAGGTAGCTCCTCTTACAAGTAAACAATTACAAATTCTTCCAGCGGAAAAAAGCCCGTTTTCCAGTCCTACTTCTCTATATTTAAACTATAACTGCTGCCCTCTGAGCTGCCTTCCAGCGTGAGGCTCTTCAGCATCCTTGACGATTCATCTTCTTCCCTGACTGTTGTGTTTTCCCAATCATTTCATAGGCGTTTATCTTCTGAACAATAACTGATGGATCTGCCTCGTCGGTGGCTTTGTCGTTTGTCGTTTGTCCTTTTCCTCGCTCCCGATTTCTTTAGCGATCTACGAGAGTCCTTCTGCAAACAACTTTGGTGCATTATCCATTTCACTGAAAACTTAAAAACTCAAACTTTCCAACCCAAATGATAAATCCACGAGGGGCCGGCTTGGTTTGTTCGGGCGAGTACATACTTAGGCTTAAGGCAGCAAACTGTAAATCGACGGTCGGCCAACTTCTGCATTGGGTGGGACAAGACCTCAAGGGCCGCGACGGCGGGGGAGCGTAAGAACCGGATGATCGAGGACACGGGCGAACAAAGGAGGAGATCGGGCGTCGGCGAGAAGAGCGCTTCGGGAAACAGGAAGGGGGTCACAGTCGCAACGGCGGATGGTACTAAGGTCGGAGACAGGAGACGAGCTGAAAGAAAAGTTTGGGCGGGGAGGACAAGGTCGGACGTCGGATGAAACTTGAGACGGAGGCCAACTTCCTTTCTCCAGCTGCAACGGCGGGCGAATAACAACTTTTGAGCAAGCGATCTCAACCTTCAAAATGAATCGGGCGTCGGCGGGAACTGGACTTCGGATGAAAGACCGCTCACGGAGCCGCAACGACGGATGAGCGAGAACATCATGGCTTCCGATCTAACAACAAATAGCCCGATCATAAGGAAAAATAACGATAAAAACAGTACTAAGGATCAATTACAGCAAAAATCGCTTTTCCTTTACTGAGGCAAGGTTTTATTCTTCTATGACTGGTTAACCAGACAACACGACTCAGAACGCAATGCGCATGGCGCACAAAATAGCGGGCATTTAGCTTCAAAATAAAATGAACAGAAAGCAAGCTCGAGGGGTTCAGGCAATTACCGATCAAAACACAAAAGATGAGGAGGGGCCCAGGAAAATTTAGTAAAACTAAATTCGGGGAGAACCGTTGCGGTAGCAACAACTGGCGATTACCTGGGGAACCTAGATCTCTGGGTGACTATTGTCTTTGAGCAGCAGACTATTCTGTAGTGAACGCATCCATTGAATTCTTTCAGCTATCCAATTTCTCATATCACCCAAGTGCATACCTTAATCATTGATGCCAGTCCTTTGGGGAAAAGGAAAACCGAGACCCCCCAAGTCCAAATAACTATGCCGGGGCTAGAGTATGATTTTCATTATTACCTCTATTTTCGTGTAGCTAGCAGTGTGGACACCACAGGATTGCAGCATATAGTAAACAGCAGTAATCGTTTGTTCCTCATTCCCATGCCATTTTCGCATTTTGAGGCTTTTGGCCTTTTGATTTGAGTCTTTCTATGCGCCTCTTCTTACTGAATTTTAATTCAGGATCCTCTATCCCATAGTGTCCTTTTGTGTGAGTGGTGCACTTCATGTCTCAACTCACTGACGGAGAGGATCTTTTGGCGATTTAGCATTTATGCTTTAGCACTTGCTTTAATTCATGGTACTTTTTCAAGAAGTCTGACTCTTTAACTGTCTTCAGGCATTTGTTTCTCGGCATGGGGTTATTTATATTTATTACGCTGTTCACCTTTCTTCCTTCCATGGGTCCTTTACTGTCGCTCCTTAGAACATTTTAAATGTGACGTGGATGGAGCCCCGACATAGTACTCTAGACTCTCTGAATCTGGTTTAATTCACAGGGTTTAAGCAGGACTTCAATGCACACCATATTTTCATTCGAGAGAACTATTAGGCTGGAAGAATTCATGAAGCAATACACAGGCTGATACTCAATACAATTGCAATTCTCCAAAAGACCTTAATATCCTCCAGGCAACTACAAGTTTGTTACCTTATTGAAAATCAAGCCTAAAAATTAAAAAGAAAGAAAACGTGACTCGAAACCACTACACAGCTTATTTATGTACACGTCAGAAAGCTCAAAATGATTTAAGAAAAATAAGGTTTGAGAACTAGACCATTAACCGGCAAGTTCTCCTCCCATCCCTGTAAATCTTGTAACATATAAGTAGCAGGGCCAAGTTTAGCGGTGATTTGAAACGGACCTACCCATAACTGTTGGAACTTAGTGTGCTTCCCTTTCTCATCATGGGGATGATCCCATTTTAGGACAAGGTCTCCTACTTCCAAGTCCTTCTTCCTGGCTTTGTGCTTGTCAAACCATCTTTTCACTACCTCCTGCTGCTGTTGGAAACGTTCTCTAGCTTTGGATCTGGCCTCCTCTGCTTTCAGAAGATTGTATATTCTTACTTGGAGAACTTCATCATCTGACCCCCTAGACTCTTGAGCTAGTATGGAAGACGGGAGCATGATGTTGGGGGGAAGGATGGCTTCCTTTCCGTACACAAGGGTAAAGGGTGACACCCCTATGGCAGACTTAGGGGTAACTCTATCAGCCCACAGGGCATTGGGTAAGGCTGAGTGCCAATTTCGCTGGTTTTCTATGATGGTCTTCTTCAGGATTCTAATGAGGTTTTTATTGGAAGATTCAGCCAGGCCATTCCCTTGTGGATAATAGTTAGCAGAATAGTGTAATTTTATCCCTTTCTCATGAGCAAATGCAGTAATCTTAATGGATGAAAAGTATTTAGCATTATCAAAAAATAACGAACTTGGAACCCCAAACCTGGTCATGATATGGTCTTGTAGAAAATTGATGACTTCATCTTCATTTATCTTGCGCAATGGAATAGCTTCGACCCAGCGAGTGAAATAATCAGTTGCAGTAAGAATATACTTGTGTAGCAGAGAGGAATTTGGCTTTATTTCTCCAATGACGTCTATTCCCCATTGCTCGAAAGGCTCAGCAATCATTACAGGCTTTAGAGGTGCTGCTGCTCTGGGTTGTCTTCCACCACATCTTTGGCAAGTATCACATTTTCTGACGTGCGCATGTGCATCCCTGAAGAGTGTTGGAAAATAGTAACTGGCCCTAAGGATTTTGTGAGCTGTAGTGTCTCCTGAGTAATGTCTGCCGGCCGGACCATCGTGTAATTCAGACATTACTTTCTCAGCATCTTCTCTTTCCAAACATCTTAGAAGAACTCCGTCATAGTTTCTTCTGAATAATATGCCTTCTACAAGTTGGTAGGAAGATGACTTTAGACGCAAATCTCTTCTTTGTTTGGAACTCCAATGTTCAGGCAATACCCCTGACTGCAAGTAATGTACCAGGTCTCTATACCAAGATGCAGGAGCTGTGAATAAAGGACAAACATCCATTACATGCAATTCAACTTCATTATCCCATGCCTGTTTTTCACTATTACTGTTCTCAGTCATCAGCTTGCATAGCCCCTGACCTTTCACTATAGTGGCTGGTTTGAATTCCAAATCGTATTCTTGAAGGGCTGTTACCCAGTTGCCCCTTCTTTCTCCCAATTCCTTTTGAATGAGAAGGGATCTTACGGCTGGGTAAGGGACTATTACCTTGGTTCGATTTTTTAGTATATAAGGTCTGAATTGCTTGACTGCTTTAAATACTGCGTATGCCTGTTTGTCAATGGCTGGGTAGTTTAATTCAGCCCCCTGTAGCCCAGTGCTCATGAAAGAAATTGGGAATTCATCACCCCCGTCTTCCTTTTGCGTAAGTACGGCTGCCAATGAATCATCGGACGCAAAAGTATACATAATGAAGTCTTTGTCAAAGTCTGGACTTTTAAGAGAGGGCGCATGTGCAACAACGGTCTTGATTTTACAGAAAGCATTCTTTTCAGTCTCAGTCCACTTGAACTGTGCGTTTTGCTTGACCATCTGCTGCAATGGTTTGACAGTCTGGGCAAAATCAAGCACAAATCTTCTTACAAAGTTTATTGTTCCCATGAAGGATTGCATTCCCTTCTTATTATGAGGCATGGGAATTTGTTCGATGGCCTTAATCCTTTCTGGGTCTATAGAGATGCCTTTATTTGAAACTATATGCCCCAGTAATTTTCCCTCTGTGACAGCGAACACGCACTTTTTTGGATTGAGGGAAATGCCATACTTCTGACAACGCTCGAAAATTTGCTTTAGATGGAACGCATGCTCCCCTCTTTTCTTCGAAAATATTGTGATATCATCAAGGTAGACCATCACACTTCATCCAATCAGTCCACGAAAATCTATGTCCATAGCTCTCTGAAACGTTGCTCCGGCATTAATCAGGCCAAAAGGCATCCTTCTATATGCGAAAGTCCCCCATTTCGTTCTGAAGGTTGTCTTCAATCTATCTTCCTTGGCTACTAACACTTGGTTGTAGCCAGAGAAACCATCCAACAATGAAAACATTTCAGAGCCGGAAACCATTTGTAGCAATTGCTCCATGGGAGGTACCGGGTAGTTGTCTTTGTCTGAGGCGCGATTTAGATTTTTGAAGTCTACGCACAGCCTAATTTCTCCCGATTTTTTCCTGACGGGCACCAGGTTTGACACCCATTCAGAATGCCTGACTTTAAAGATAATCCGAGCGTCTAGCAATTTCTTCACCTCGCTTTGAATTAGTGGTTCCAGCTTTGGGTGCATCTTCCTCAATGGCTGCTGATATGGTTTGACGCCTGCTTTTATAGGAATGATATGTTTGATGATATTAGTGTCATAAGTTTTTAAATCTGCATACGTCCACGCAAAGACATCTTTGTACTGTTTAAACAAACTGAGGAACTTGTCTCTTTCTGCTGGTGAACAACATTTGCCGAGATTCACGAACTTGGGCTCCGTTTCAGTCCCTAAGTTTATTAGTTCGAACTGTAAAGTTGAACTGTGCGTCTTCACGTTAGCAGGTCTCCTAAATTTCTCATTCAAGTCAAACATTTTCTCCAACGTCCTGACTCCTTTGGGAATGAAATTGTTATATTTCATTTCAGCCTGATGTTCCTCATCGTCTATGATAGCCCCTTTAAAGACTTCGTCATTTGTCAAGCATTCAATTATCTGCTGATCATCGTCAAATACTCGCAGGTTGGTGATCATGTCCGGTACGGAAGGCCTGAAAAGTAATTCAATAGAGCATTTGTTATTAGTGGGAACCAGCCTGGCAGCCGATGTGGCTAAAAGATCAGCGGCTGCATTTTTTATCCTTGGAATTGAAATAATGTTAAATGCATGAAAACATTTAAGCAATTCCCATACCTCATTTTGGTAAGCCTTCAAATGAGGGGAGATACAGTGTATTTGATTTTTTATTTGCTTTACAACTATTTCTGAGTCCCCAAAAACTATTAAATTACAAACCTGTAGCTCAATGGCCTTCTTGAGTCCCTGCAGCAGTGCTTCATACTCGGCTGTATTGTTAGTACATTCAAAGTCTAACCTACATGACAAGAAGTATTTATTTTTTTGTGGATCAATAAGGACACAGCCAGCCCCTGATCCTTCCAATGTTTTTGAGCCGTCAAAATATAAAGTCCAACAAACATTGTCTACTGAAAATGAATCTACTCTTACAGCTAAATCTACTATTTTACAGTCAAGCTCATCAGCCTGAGAAAAATGAAGGAGATCAGGCTGGGTGTTAGGTGTGCTGCTGGCCTCTTCCGCTTGATAATTCCCTGGTTCTAGTTCAAGAAAGTAGTTTCCCAATACAGATTCAACTGGTACATTCTTCCCATCCAATTGAGTGACATTTTACTTCATATGAGGTTCCCTCAAAACCTTAATCTGATTAGGACTCCCTTTGTATGGAAACCAAAGATGTGACCAATCTGTGGCGAAATACCCATTTAATTTGGCCAACCAATCTCTGCTCAAGACCAGGCTGTAAGCATCTGGTATATCAGCCACTACAATGTTGATAACTTGGCACACTCTATCATCGGACGCCAGGTGGATTAGAACATCCTCCATTTCGCCAACTACCTTGACGTCCGTCCTATCCAACTGCACTACTTTCCACGTGGTTGGCTTGGGCTGCCCATTAATCTTCTTACATACAGATATGGGCATGACATTAATTGACGCCCCTGAATCCGCTAGACAATTGTGCACGTTAAGATTAAAAATTTCAAACGTCAAGAGGAAAGGTGGATGTCTGGTTGTAGGCTTACCTCCAGTACTGGCTTCCTCGATTTCTTCTTCCTCCCGAGGATGATTGTCTGTGGGCAACTTCTCCTCTGATGTTTCCAGCGCTTTCAACAATTTTTCTTTCTGCTGAGGCACTTTGCACATTTCGAACAGCGGGACGTTCACCTTTATCTTCTTTAAATCTTCAACAATGTCATATTCGATTAGTTGTTTAACGGACTGAGGTTTATTAGCGTTTGCATTCTCTTCATTTGGCCTAGGCAACGTTCTGTTCTGTTTAGGGTCTTGGCTCGTAATGGTAAACTCTGGTACCTGGTTGGCTAATGACTCGTCTTGAAACTTCTCCCTGACATTTCTTTGCAGCCTTCTGATCTTTGGGAGTAAAAGACTGTCATTGCTGATAGTCCCCTTACTCCTAGTTGTCACGTTAGCCTCACTGATCTCTTTGCATCCCTGACTATTCTCTTCTTCTGTGTCGAGTACTGAAACAGAGCTCCATAAAACCATAGCCTCTTCTTCCTGTTCTTTTGTAGAAGTAGAAACAACATTTTCTTTCTTTTCATCATCATCCTCTTCTGTTAATCTTGAATCCAGCATCTGATTCATGACCAATGTCATTGAATTTATCCATTGCGGACAGTTTCTTTCGGAGTGAGGCTGTTGATGAAAGGTACAGAAATTTTCCATTCCTATGTCTGTTAGATTCATGGATGCATTCTTTTGAGGAGGAGGTTGGGACTGGTTGTTGTCATCCTTCTTCTTATAATATGGCCTGTAAAACTTTTGTGCTTCTTTCTCCTTTTCTAAGTCTATGATTTTGTTAGACAACTTTTGTACCATCTTGGCCATACCTTCATAATCTGGCGTTTTCTCCTCTTTGGGCTTAGCAAACAGCAAAGTTCTCCTTCTTTCCCCTGACTGTTCAGGATAATCTTCAATGCTCTCCCTTTCAGCTTCCACTACCTCTGCCTCCTCATAAGTCTCCGTCAAAGTGGGCTTGGTCCTACCTTTTGCGAACATGGCCAAGTCAGGGCCCAAAGCTGATGTATAATACTCGATTAGGACCTTTTCTGAAGGTTTATCTGCATCATAGAAGTTTTTTAGATATGCTGTAAATCTTTGTGTGAAGCTATGCACTTTTTCTTTTTTCTCTTTCTTCAAAGCACACAGTCCTTTCATGAGGGCAGCGTGAGTCTTTTGGACGGCATACTTACTTCTGAACATTCTCTCGAAAGTATCCCAGTCTGGGATCGAATTGGCGGGCAATCCAAAGTACCATGACGCCGCAGCTCCTTTGAGGGTATGCGGGAATAGTCTACACACCACATCTTCGTGTTCCCCAGTCCTCAGACCTTCTATCGCCAGGTAGAAACTCTGTAGATGATCATCCACCAATATCTTCTCATTGGGATCAAACTTAGGCAATAACTTTTCGAAGGCTTGAGGTAGGTCGTGCAAAGGCGGGGTCAGATTCAGAGGTGATCTGGCTTTCCATGCAGGTGGTGGGTTTGGAGGATTAGGTGGCTGGTTGGCGTTAGTTGCTACCATAAGTCGAGGTGGAGAGTGCGGAGGTGAACCAACCGGGGTGTGAATAGGAGAAATGTAAGGGGTCTCGGGGCCTTCTTGATTCAAAGGTAGCTCAACTTCTTGTAAGGCAGTCTCTACAAGTTCTTGCCAGTCTCCAACCAACACCGAGTCTTCTATTATAGGACGGTCTTTCCTCTTGTACTCTCTTCTAGGCAACTCAGGAATGATAGGCAATCCTCCAATCTTCTTTAAGTATGCCTTGGTGTGTCTTCTTAGATCATTTACAACTTCGTTGCGAATAGGATATAGATGTTCTCTATTTTATTCTTCTGGCGTTGGATTTCGTGGTCCACTACTTTCAGAACTGTAACCAGTGGAATAATCTCTGTAAAGCGGGTTTCCTCGGCCAGCCATGCACTGGCGGCCCTCCTTCTAGCGCCAAAACTGTTGATGCCTGGAAATTCGCAAGCGGCAACAGTAAGGGATTCTCCCCAATCAGCGTTCCCAACTAGCCCACTGACTGTTTGGTATAGGGAATCCGTCCGGTTTACGGTCCGGCTACCGTAGGTCAAAGTAACAACAAGGGTTTACCGGTTGCGGCCCGGTCCACCGGAATTTGTATTTTGACTTAAAGAAATGATATGCAAGTGCCTAACTAAATGTAGGGTGGTCAAAATGCAGGGAGCACTCACAAAGTGATGCACAGGTTCTTACCTCTCGTCTTGCTCACAAGCATTCAACCGGGTATAAAAGAAATAAGCTAACTATCTAAACTATTCCTAAGGAGTAGAGTTATCGTTTTAGATGAGCAATACATTTTAACATACAATAAGAAGAACCACAGGTAGATGCTTCTTCTTCTACAACACATGAACGCTTACAGATATTCAAATAATCAGACAGCCGATCATTTTATAACACATTTATCGCTCATAGTGGAAATATACCCAGAAATTATTGAAGAACATTCAACAAGAACATAGGTTCAAAACATTAAATACTCTTACAGTAAATAAAAGACCGCTGAAAACGAAATAGTTCCTCTTCAACATCATTCATTGAATTGCATCGATACATTCCACATTTTACTCTTTCCAGCAGGCAAAATCGTAGTTTTCTTAGCAAAACGAGGTAGCTCCTCTTACAAGTAAACAATTACAAATTCTTCCAGCGGAAAAAAGCCTGTTTTCCAGTCCTACTTCTCTATATTTAAACTAGAACTGCTGCCCTTTGAGCTGCCTTCCAGCGTGAGGCTCTTCAGCATCCTTGAGGATTCATCTTCTTCCCTGACTGTTGTGTTTTCCCAATCATTTCATAGGCGTTTATCTTCTGAACAATAACTGATGGATCTGCCTCGTCGGTGGCTTTGTCGTTTGTCGTTTGTCCTTTTCCTCACTCCCGATTGCTCCAGCGATCTACGAGAGTCCTTCTGCAAACAACTTTGGTGCATTATCCATTTCACTGAAAACTTAAAAACTCAAACTTTCCAACCCAAATGATAAATCCACGAGGGGCCGGCCTGGTTTGTTCGGGCGAGTACATACTTAGGCTTAAGGCGGCAAACTGTAAATCGGTGGTCAGCCAACTTCTACATTGGGCGGGACAAGACCTCAAGGGCCGCGACGGCGGGGGAGCGCAAGAACTGGATGATCGAGGACACGGGCAAACAAAGGAGGAGATCGGGCGTCGGCAAGAAGAGCGCTTCGGGAACCAGGAAGGGGGTCACAGTCGCAACGGTGGACGGTACTAAGGTCAGAGACAGGCGACGAGCTGAAAGAAAAGTTCGGGCAGGGAGGACAAGGTCGGACGTCGGATGAAACTTGAGACGGAGGCCAACTTCCTTTCTCCGGTCGCAACGGCGGGCGAATAACAACTTTTGAGCAAGCGATCTCAACCTTCAAAATGAATCGGGCGTCGGCGGGAACTGGACTTCAGATGAAAGACCGCTCGCGGAGCCGCAACGGCGGATGAGCTAGAACATCATGGCTTCCGATCTAACAGAAAACGGCCCGATCATAAGGAAAAATAACGATAAAAACAGTACTAAGGATCAATTACAGCAAAAATCGCTTTTCCTTTACTGAGGCAAGGTTTTATTCTTCTATGACTGGTTAACCAGACAACACGACTCATAACTCAATGCGCATGGCGCACAAAATAGCGGGTGTTTAGCTTCAAAATAAAACGAACAGAAAGCAAGCTCGAGGGGTTCAGGCAATTACCGATCAAAACACAAAAGATGAGGAGGGGCCCAGGAAAATTTAGTAAAACTAAATTCGGGGAGAATCGTTGCGGTAGCAACAGAAGGAAACCGTGTTTTTGTGTGTGCTATTAAATCAATAGCTGCAGGGGAATAGTTTCTTATTAATCACAATTTGAATTGAATCGATACAAACATGATTACTATTGGATATGTACCTCTAACAATTTACCCAACCTTTAATTACTGAATCTAATATATTATGTATTTTTTTGGTAGTCTCTTGTTCTATTTTAGTAATTTTTTTCTATATTTAAGATGCATGGTAGATATCGGGGCATCTTCCCAGCAGCTGATCAGAGGAGTACACCTGCATCCTTGAGGAAACATGTATACATAATTGTAATTGTACAAATATAATATGAACACAATTTTTATTTGTTATGTTTTTTCGTGAGTATAATCATTTCGTTTAGATAATGTTATCTATGTTTTTGTTGCAAGGTGATCGGGATAGCTCCCTACCACTAGAGGATCAGACAGTACCTACCTTGAGGTAGCATGTATACTTTATTGTTATTTTACTACTGTAATATGCAAAATATGTTTTTTTATTATTTATTTTGATTAGTGTATTGGTTTCATTTATATAATCAATTATGTATTTTTCATCATAGAAAAGTGATCGGGGCATCTCCTCGAGAGCTCATCAAAGGAGTAGAACATCCTCGAGGAAACATGTAATCCTTGTTATAATTTTACTACTATAATATGCGCATTATGTTTTATGATTACTCACTATTCTTGAGTATATTAGGTTCATTTCGATATTGAATTGTGTTTTTCATCACATGCAAGTGATTTGTTTTGTTTTCGTGAGTACACTAGTTTCTTTTCGATAATGTTTTATACATTTAATTGTTGCAGGGAAGTGATCGAGGTGATTCCCCAACTTTTGATCAAATAAGTACATGCTCCTCGAGTCAACATGTATACCTAATTCTAATTGCACAAATATAATATGACCAATATGTTTTCTATGTTAGGTATTTTGCTTCTGTATATTGCTAATTTCATTAAGATAATGTTTTCTATATTTTTGTTGCAGGGTGATGATCAGGGCAAGGCCCCAGTTGTGGATCAAATGACACCATCCTCAAGAAAGAAGGTACACATAATTGTAATTTTTTAAATCGAACATGAGAAATATGTTATTTTATTATGTTGTTTTCCTCTGTATATTGCTTTCATTTTACTAGTAGTATTTTATATATATTTGTTACAGGCTACCGATTTAGCATTCGATTTAGCATTTGATTTAGCATCAGATAAATCAATTGATATTGATGTGGATGAGATCATGTGTGATGCTGACATTGGCTCTTCTCTAGACCTAATTAAAATGATAGAGAAGACCTTAGAAAAATTAAAGAGGATATCCTTCATCTGCTATTCATTCAACTGTAGGCAAACGAGATTAAAGCAAAGGTTGATGTTTTGGTGAAGAGATATAAAGCATTGAAAGTAAGTTGTAGTATCTTTAATTATAAGATAAATTCATTTATGATTTTATATTTTTTACGTGTATATCATCATGAACTGACAATTTGTTTGTATCTACATGATTTTTTGCGCCCATAGACTAGTGGTGAGGGCGGTGTTGGTATTAGTAATGCTCATGGAGAGTCATCACATGAGCATATGACTCCAACTTCATCACATGTGCTGTTATTGTCTACTGAACAATCAACGACACCCCTGATTCCAGATGTGAGTGCAACTGCTAGTGGCCGACGCATGCTAGATGGTACATAATAAGGGGTCGATGTAGAGATTAGAAATCATAATGCTCAAGAAACATTTCATTGATATTCCCATATCACTAGCTTGGGTACAATGGAGATAACATTTTTGTTGGATGACAATCTTGTTCCCATAAAGATAGAGAATATACCAAGTATTTATACATTGTTTAACTTATTGTTTGTAATTTGATTGTAATATTATCAAAAAACATTGTTTTACAACTAATGATGACATGATCATCTTACACGAAATGATGTTTTTAATAAACATATAAATGACCTCCCATTGAAAATATTTGGGCCCTCCATCTGTACAAGGTGGGATAAACAAACAAAAAATTTAAAAGATGAGCTAACTAATCGCATGGTTGGCCTGTTCGGCAACGAGACCTTCAATAGAGAGGAGGTCCTAAATAAGGCTGGCCAACATATGAAGATTGTGAGGGACCAATTTAGGGTTTATCTAGAAAGGAACCCTAGGTATAAGCGCCATCCAATGATTCCAACAAGATAGTGGAAATCCCTAGTGGAAGATGGAAATGAGAGGGCTTTGAGAAAATAAGGAAATATACCACCAGGCACAGGAAGGTATGCAATACATACTTTCAACAATTTAATTATAAGCCTTATTATTATTATTTTTCAGATCAAATTTGCAACATGTGACGTATTTCAACCTTTTCATAGGCTGTCAGACACATCAAAGGCCACCAAGGACAGACAATAAAAAATTAGACAACACAAGCTTAGGCTTGGTGGTTATTCAAATTTGGCAGCACAAATTGTAAGTATCAAAAAACCAACATTACATACATAAAAAAATTTGCAATTTATTTTCCGTTTTATTGAAATTTAAAAGGTCATTTCATGGTATTATGCAAATATGCAAGTCGATCGATTCAATGAAGTGCCCATAGAGGAAGACTTGAAGCTTGGATTTCAACACGACTTTGGAGCTGTTGTTGAACGTCGAAAAAGATTGTCTAGGCAAACATAGTCTTTCGGTGATCCAGCTTGCGTGCATGTATATAAAATCAATGAATTTTATTTAAGAATGGTTACTTGCGTAGTCTATTCATTATAATTATTTGCAATAAAAATTGACTCAATTTTGAGCAGGAAATCAACGATCCACCTAATGCCGAGGATGGAGGACAACCTATCGAAGGTCATGCTTTGAATCCAGGTAATGAATGAATTCATATGCTGCAATTTAAATTTTTGCATTTCAAATGGTGAATATGAATTCTACTTTTTCATTTTTCAACTGCAGAGAATGTTGAGGCTCATAATATACCAGATGAGCCTAGACAAGGACACAGAGTACATGATGTGGCCACAACAGGTAAAAATACACCTATGTAATGTTTGTTTTAGTGAAAAACTAGTCATTATAAATTCATAAGATATCAATTTAACATTTTTATATTATTGCAACAAATCCTTACACCTTGCAGGAGTATCCACGTCGCAAGTACTCTACTAGGAAGATAGTACCACAAGTTGTAGATGTGACGAGAACTGAATGACAAGTTGTAGTAGATGAGTCGTTTGCTGATTTTATAGAAAGAAAAAAACCTAGAAAGAAGTGACTTAATAATCACTAGATATACTTCTTTTTGATAATAAATTAAATCCACATTTTCGTATAAATTTAATATTATTGTTATAGTACATGCATTAGGTATGGGGAATTGAGAGTGACGTGAAGGGGGGGGGGCATAAGAGCTTCTTCCTTCATGTAGCTATCCCTGATCAACAAAAAATAATTTATTGGATTCGTTTTATCTTGGAGCAAACCCCCCTTGATCAAACATATTAACATCAAAGTCAATTTTGAATTGGTTGCTGCTCCAGATCGAGGGAAGTTTGCTCCAATATTAGATGTCTCCAATAAATTATTCTCAAAACCAAGAGGAGATTATTATTTTAGATTTTTAACATTTAAGCAATATGATCTTAGGATCTTATCTGAGAGAATAACATGCACAAAAATAATCACAAGAGACAAGAGACACAAAGAATTTTCCTCGGGGAAACCATAAAGGAGAAAACCCCACAACTTCCTCAGAGATAGAATGAGCACCAATGGTAGTAGTAAAACCCAAAGACATAAAACATGATCTCTAACAGTTGTTCTCTCTCTCACTTGTGTGAGCACTTCCTCTCTCACTCATGCCCCCCAGTTGAGTGAGTGAATGTATCAAATAGAGAGTCTCACTCTCTATTTATACTAGTTTTCGACTTGACAATTACTTACCAGGGTCGACATCTATAGGAGAGTCTAATAACCTTAGTTCCCCTCAACTGTGGGGAATTTTTCCTCAGATCAACAAGGAGGGTTAACCTTAACTCAATTGTGGGGACTATTTCCCCGACTTACAACAGAGGGTTAACCTCAATGACTTTACATGGATTTATTATATTAATGACTCTCCTGATAGGAAAATCAGGGTACAATTAAATATACGTGATTCTACCGATAGGAACATCAGGGTACAATATAAGATATACTTGTGAATAAATTCAAAAGTTACAAATACATCAACACTCCCTCTTAACTAGGAAGGTATTCTCTTGACACAATTCATTAGCACAAGTCTTCTTCTCTGGATCAAGTATGGATCATCATCAACACTGGATCATCAGTAGATCATCATCAAAACTGGATCATCACTGGATCATCATCAAAGCTGGATCATCATCAAAGTTAGATCATCACTGGATCATCATCAAAGCTGGATCATCACTGATTCCGCTATCTTGATCAACTGGTGCTATCTCTCAATTCTACTTGTCATAGGAAGTTCTACAGATCCAACCTTTTTTCATGCTGGTTGTAGGACTAGAATCCAGGTAGGTCTTCATCTTCTTAAACACTTATATTTGACCTAGTCAGAAAGGCCCGCTCAACACTTACATCTGACAATGGGAGGAACACATCCACCACCATGTCATAAAGGCATGCCCAACACTCACATCTGACCTCATCATTTCAGAAAGGCCTAGCACTCACATCCGACCTCATCATCTCAGAAAGGCTTTTCCATAAATCACATTTGACCACATCATGTCAGAAAGTCTCAGCACTCACATCTGACCTCATCATGTTAGAAAGGCTTGTCCAACACTCACATCTGACCTCATCATGTCAGAAAGGCTCAGCGCTCACATATGACCTCATCATGTTAGAAAGGCTCATCCAACACTCACATTTGACCTCATCATGTTAGAAAGGCTCATCCAGCACTCACATTTGACCTCATCCTGTCAGAAAGGCTCAGCACTCACATCTGCCCCAGTCAGAAAGTCTTTGCACTTACATATGACCCAGTCAGAAAGGCTCTACACTTACATTTGACCATGGGAGGCCCAGCCTACTACCATGTTAGAATGGCTCCGCACTTACATCTAACCATGGGAGGCCCAGGATACCACCATGTCATAATGGCTCTGCACTTACAACTGACCATGGGAGGCCCAACCTACCACCATGTCAGAATGGCACACAAACTCATCATCTCCCCTTGGAAGGAACCTCGATCTGGATAACACCAAGCTTCTCACTGAAGTACTCAGAATTCACTCTGGCCATTTCTAGCATAGAATCACATCAGGGCTGATTACATCCAAGGATAACCTATGACCTTCACCAGGATCGATTACATCTGAGGACAACCTACAAGACCATTTACGTCTGAGCCACCTACGAGCTTCGCCAGGATTTTATGCTTAGACAACCTGCCTCACAGGCTATGCTAGAACTCCCTCTTTCGAGAGATCTTGATATGGATCACATACTGGAGCTTCACTACTCCTCTCTAAATCATAAAAAAATGTAAGTTAGATCGATCAAATCAAATAGTATTTTTCAAAAGAAACATACTACCTCCCAAATAGTCGAGGAAGTGGCAACATATTTTGCCTCGGTTGTTCTCAGCGCCATGCAGGACTCCTTCTTGCTAAAACAAGAGATCACACCTGATCTCATATTGAAGCAGCACCCCAAAGTGCTCTTCCTATCAATGGAACTATCTTCCCAATCCGAATCCACATAAACCTATAGGTTAGTATTCAAATTCACTTCATACTTGAGCCCATAATCAATTGTACCCTTCAGGTACCTCACTGCATGCTTTGCAACCATCAGGTGAACATGTCTTGGATCCGTCAGGAACTAGCTCAATGTGTTCACAACAAACCAAATATTTGGTCTCATATATGTCAGGTACATCAAGGAACAAATCATTTGACAATACATCATGGCATCAACCGTCTCTGATGAAGCATCACTCAATAGCTTTAGGTTCGATTCCATAGGTGTAGTCATGGCCTTGCAGTTCATCATCCCAAACCTCTTCAGGATATCCAATGCATACTTCCCTTGTCCAAGGAATATTCCATCCGCATTCTGCCACACCTCCATGCCTAGAAAGTAGTGCATCATCCTCAAGTCCTTCATCTCAAACTCGGCAACAAGTCTTCTCCTTGAAAATTTAATGAGTTCCTCTTTTTTGTTAGGAACAAGTCATCGACATATAACAAGAGAATCACTGGTCTTCCACCTTCAGCCTTGAAACAAAGGTTGAAATATTCTTTACTCTTAGTAAATCCTGGAGCCATCAATAAGCTGTCCATCCTGTCATACCATGTCAAACCTCAGGATATTCTGTAGTCACTCCCTCTGAAGCGGAGCATCATTCTCCCTCTTCCTTTCATACTCTATGCATTGAAACATTCTGTACTGGAGTGACAAGTAGCTTCTTCTGCTACTAATATTTTATGTATCCATCTAGGGTCACTAGATACCAATATCCTCTATCTTGAACCTTTTCAAAAGTTCTTCTCGCACCCATCTATGAGCTTGTCATCCTCTATAGGATTTCATCTTCAACCTTGTAGAAAAGGTTAAGATCTTCATCACTCTAGGTGATCTTCAAGCTCCTCATGTATGTGTTATTCCATGGGTGCCTTTTTAGCTCATACAAGGCCTTCTTTAATTTGCACACATGAGTCTTCCAGTCACGTGTCTTCACTTCCAGTGGTCGCAAATGTCTCTTTGTAGTCTATGCCTTCTTTCCATGAGAAGCCTCGTGCTATGAATCTTGCCTTGTATCCCACGATGTTGCCATCTACTACATGCTAGATCTTGCAGATCCATATGAAAGATACTATGGACTTCCCTTCTGGTCTTCGACATCGCATCCTAGACATCATTCTTCATTTTGGATTGTTTCTTGAACTGTCTTCACTTGTTCTTCGGAACAAGTCTCATCCTTCTTTGCTTGTAGGCGATTGTACACGATCTTTCCTACAAGTTAGATGCACCAGTTGTATGGTTAGAAACATTTCATAAGGCATATTCATAATGGTAAATTCTTATGCATAAATATATAATCATGCAACTATTTTAGCCAATACAACATTCATCCATATCTCACAGAAACTTTCTAGATGCCTTCCATCTCTACCAAGACATCATTGAGATTGTGCACTAATCCAATATGTCAGCAAATAGGTTTCATTCTAGATAAGTAGCAATGGAGAGTTATATAGCACCATGAGATACTTACCCATCACATGCATATTAGTAGTATACTATCATTAATGCAAACATTCTATCATGCATAACACATCAATTGAATATAAACAAATGCATAACAAAACAATATCATGAAATGACAATTGAATACTTATCTTTATTTGTTTCATGGGTAGACTCCTTCTTTCAGCTTCATCATCTTCTTCATTCATAACACCATCATTTCTTATCCAAATGCTCAAGATGGATAAGAGGCTCTTCAAGAATTGAGTTCTTCATATTCCTCATCGCTTGAGGGATCTTCTTTGAATCATGAGCGCTTGATATTAAGTTGCTCCCATCTTCTCTTCTCTTATTATGGGTCGAGATTCATCTTGTGTACTCTTCCTAGAGTCTACTGAAGGTAATCACTTCCTTCTGGTACACATTCCTTGAATGAATGAATCCCATGATCATGGGAGGTCATTCAAGGTGGTTATAACAATATCTCATTCTTCTTCGATTGCTTCATCACAACACCAAACAATTCCTTTTGGTGTCTTAAAGGATGACACATGAGGTATGAGATGATCTTTAATAGAATCTACAATGATTCTCTTGGCTCTATCCTTAGCCTCATCTCCCTCTGGCTCCTAGAACTTTCTTACTGAAGTACTGATCCAAGTCAATTTCTTCAAGGATCACAGAGGTCTGATACTTCTTCCTATTTATATTATTCCCTTAAAAATATCTTGGTAAAGGAATCAAACATCTCGTTAGGTGTATTTAGGGAAGACACTTATGGTATAAGGTGATCCTCTTGTCCTTAACCAAATTCTTCTTGTGTAAGGCTTTAGCCTCATCTCCCTCTGGAACTGGAACCTCTCCACTTATGTAGGTGTCCAATTCATTTTATTCAAGAACTAGTGAGATCCTATACTTCCATGCTTGGAATTTGTCATCTTCACCAAGCTTGACATCATGCTAGTGTGATGAGACATTTTAACTCATAACCCCAAATGGAAATACAAAAGATTAGATCTTATCGATTTGAGGTGTTCGTCTTGGTTTCAGATCTGGCTGATCTAGGGTTTGTCAGAGAAACCCTAATTTTCAAAACTTGGAATTTTAAACTTCTGATTGGATATAAATATGGGCCTATTCAAGGTGAGCTGTCCAATGTACTCCTTTTCTGAAAACAGTGGAGGGAAAGCTTCTGGAACAGGAAGCCCTAGTTTTCCAATTTCTTCTGTAGAAATGCCTCATATTATTTCTGTGGTATCTCCTAAAGTATTGATCCTTTGTGTCTGAAATTTTGTACTAAGGTATCCTCGCTGGCACTCTTTCCAACACTATAGGTTTGAGTAGAATTGGTTTCACCATTTGGGACTTATGAGAGTTTTCCCAAGGTGACTTCTTTTAGGAATGTTCAGTATAGAGAACTTGTACAGACTGCCGCGTGTCACTGTTTCACCTTCGAGGTCTAAAACTTTTACCAAAGATATTAAAGTCCATGAAATATCTAGAAAATCTTCCAAAATTTCATTTGGACCTTCGTATCCCTAGATATAGCAATTATCCCTAGGTGTCCTGTTTAGGGATGAATCCTGGAAGAGGCTGGAACCTTGATTTGGAGGAATCATGTCTCCAAGAATATAGAAAATTTGAGGCTGAAATTTTTACACAAGGTACATCAGGATTTTATATTGGGCTTGTGAAAATTTTGGCCCCTACGACTTCTTCAATCCCGAGATATAGCGAATGTACCAAAACTACCATTTTTAGTATTTTTGGGTTTTTCAGGCCCGGGGTCAAACTAGGGCTTGACTTTCCCGGATTTTTACCCAACCAAAAATCTCGACCTTGGTCAAAAATTCCACTTTTGTGAAAAGCCCTAATTTCCTGCAGTAAAAACTGAAAATGCTCGAAATCAAATTCTGCTTCGACAGAAAGATGCGACCTTCAATGGAGAGTTAGCATAGCCTTATTTTGCTGATGGATTATGGAGAGAGACCCAAAAAGTAATAAGACCTAGCTTCTGTAGCTGCACAAGGTCTTCTTTTGAGGTTAGCTTTGATACCATGTTAGATTTTTATCATTTAAGCAATATGATCTTAGAATCTTATCTGAGAGAATAATATGCTCATCAATAATGATAAGAGACAAGAGAGACAAAGAATTTTCCTCGGGAAACCATAAAGGATAAAACCCTGCAACTTCCTTAGAGATAGAATGAGCACCAATGGCAGTAGTAAAACCCAAAGACAGAAAATATTATCGCCAACAATTCTTCTCTTTCTCACTCATACGCCCCAGTTGAGTGAGTGAATGTATCAAATAGAGAGTCTCACTCTCTATTTATACTAGTTTCTGACTTGACAATTACTTACCAGGGTCGACATCTCTAGGAGACTCTAATAACCCTAGTGCCCCTTATCTGTGGGGAATTTTCCCTCCGATCAACAAGGAGGGTTAACCTTAACTCAATTGTGGGGACTATTTCCCCGACTTACAACAAAGGGTTAACCTCAATGAATTTATATGACTTTATTATATTAATGACTCTCCCAATAGGAACATCGGGGTACAATGAAATATAAGTGATTCTCCCTATAGGAACATCGAGGTACAATATAAGATATACAAGTGAATACATTACGAAGATACAAATACATCAACATATTCATGGGTGTTAGTTTGTTTTATCAAGTTTTTAGTTTGTTCTCACCAAGTAAATCCATGTTTGAATCCAGGATGATGAGGCGCTAGTCCAAAAAGAAGGATCAGAAGGTGGTGGGAAGCATTGTAAAGGTATGTTGTCATTCTCATAAAAATGCATCTTAGACTATTAAATAATGGTACAAATATGGCTTGTATTGATTTTCTATATATTTATGGAGTTTGAATGATTTGTCACTACATGTACTACACAAACTTAACAATGGTTGGGCTGTGATGAGGGAAGGTATGGGGTTTCCAATTTCATTCTATATTATGTTCATGCTATGTATTTCGTGCCATATTATGCTCATATTATGTATTTCAATCTAGATTATGTTCATGGTACTGTTCATGTTATGGTCATTCCAAATTATTTTCATGTTATTTCCTTCCAGATTATGTTCATGTTTTGGATGAAACAGATTGACTGGCGAAGTCTCAACAAAGAAATTGATGGAGTTTTAGCAAAGGGAACGGTGGGATTTTAGCAGAAAGTGGAGAACTTAGTGGAGCTTTGACAAAGGATATGTTGGAGTTTCAACAAGGAATATGGCAGAGTTTTAGCAAAGATATGGCGGAGTTTTAGACCAACATCTTTCAAAGAGGAAATATTGTCTTAGGCCTTTTGTAAGAGATGCTTCATATGAATTATTACATGTTGCTGTTAGAACAACCAAAATCATGTGTCTTGTCCTTGCATATGGAGTGGCTTCACATAGCTAAATTATGTTCATTTATCTACATAACTCATCCTATTTCTTCCACATTTACAAAGTTTTCTACACATTATTTTTTTTGGAAGGTCCAAAAGTTATATTTTGTTTGGTTTCAAAACATGACCAATCATGTTTACTTATGGTAATTGTGGAGTACAATATATCTAGTAATTTTAGGCTGCTATTATCTCTCTCATCATGCCATCCTAATTTTTTTCTTAAAAGAACTGTATAGTGGGTTAGTGATCTCTATTTCCTTACTGTAGTTCCTAGCTTCTATTATCAACTAGTTTATGTGAGTGTTGATGTTTAAGGATACATTAAAATGAGACTAAAGAACATGTGTTAGAATGGAGACAGAGGTATTGATTTCCAACAATTTGTAATGGTTAATTCCATGCCCATATTTAAATATTCAATAACACATGTTTGATACAAAGTATCAGTTTTCATGAGATCTTATCACACATGGGTGTGCATCTCATGATGGGCTTATAATATATATATGTATATTTTAAATTACATTCAATCGTTGCAATTTCGATGGACAAATTAATATCTTCGACGAGGTTTCCATACAATCGACGACAAAGGTGTCAAATATTTTCTAGTTTTTGGTCGACATGTCCGTCGCATTTCTGACTATTAGTCCTCTGTTTTTTAAATCTTTTGGTGGAAAATGATGTCGATTATTCGACTACATGGTGGGATTATATTGTAGGTTAATCAACCAGTATTTTATCTCATTTTCGATGAAGGTCCTAAAGATATAAGTCGATTACTTAACGACACAGATGTCGGTTAATCAATGAGAGGGACATCGGTTAATCAAACGCCCATATGTTGGATATTGGTTACCATTAAATTTACTTGTTGTACAAGCAAATAATGGTTGTTGTATTCATGACGTGTTGGTATGGGCGTCAGATATCCGACTCAAGAAAACCAACGTTTAAAAATAATCTACCTTTAGGATGTCAGATAGAGTCTTGTCAAAATTCAAACAAATATGCCATCATATTTTGGGTTCAAATTTACTTGTGTACATTCAATTCCATTTAGTTCAGTTCAGTTCAATCAGTTTACAACTCAGGGTGAATCCTTGAAGTGTCTATTTTGGGGGGTCTTATGAGAAAATAAATTTGTTTTTTTCATGTTTTTCAACTTTGGGCAAACAAAAGTGATATTTTTGTTTAGAATTTCACTTTTAAGTAAAAACAAAACTTTCATAGAATTATGTTAGCTTTCTATTCATAATTTTTTCAATTTTTTTATTGATCTTTGATATGTCTTTTTGGCAAATGTTTGATAGTGTGTCTTTATAAAATGAAAGGACTAAAAAATAGGCATGTTTGGTTGCGCCCCTAAAATCATTGTTAAACTTGTGTTTTGTAAAAAAAAAAATTCTACGAAAATATAAAAAGAATTTACTAGAGGATAACTATAAGTTTGTAACCAATGGATCTATATACTAATTATAATATTTTTTTGAATTCAATCAATGGGGAAACCTTGTCGATTTTAAACATGTTTTTGGTTGCGCCACTTTTCTCTCAATTGACTATAAAACTTTAAAATCTACGAATACCCTTTTGAAGTGGACACTCCAATTAACGACACCATATTTGTTTCAATTTTTTTGGTGGTGTATTTTTGAAGTTATATATTTTACATTTCACCGCATTTTGAAAGAGATGAAATGAAACTCGACACATGTTAAGAAACAAAAAAATTAAAAATATCAGATCTCACCTATACACAACAAAATATATACCTACAGAAAGTAGATTCAATGACGAAACTAATGGTATCAAGTTCGACAGTCGATTTGTAGTGTAAGACATCCATTTTACCTTCTGAAAATGGAGAAACCTGACAACTGTGCAGGTTTTAGGTCTCAAAGGTTATTCAGCTGAACAATTATTCGGCCAAATAATTGTTTGGTCGAATAATAATTTTTCGTTACGGAACCATTATTTATAACAAAGGTTGTTCGGCCGAAAAACCAAACACAAAAAAAATTTCGATGTCTCCGTCAATTTTAACGGTTCACCGTTAAACATTATTCGGCCGAATAAAGGATCGATTATTCGGCCGAATAAAAATGTTATTCGGCCGAATAAATATAGTTATTTGGCTGAATAAATTTCTCTATGTTTCTCAGGCACCCGATTCTCATGGAAGTGTTACCCAACTTCGCGTTTTCACCCCTCAGTTAGAGGCAGTTAACACCAGTAAATTAATGGAGGGCACATATCTTTAGTGTGGGAGGAGATTATGTGGTGACAACTTGGCACCAAGTCAGTAAGGGTGCAAGGTTGAAGGTGAAACAATGTTCACAGTGTTATTGGTGCACAAAAACATGCAACCATTCTCTACCTTCTTTGTATGACTGAATTTGGCTTGTTATTAAAATGATATGCACTTGGAAAGGCCAGTACAATGTTTCATATGATCTTTATTCTCTTGGGCTCTCTGATCAAGCAATCTGATATTATGTTGTAATCATTCTTTGCTGATAATCTATCATACTGAAAGATTGTTTGTTGGGGTTTTTATCGTCTGGATTTGTGGATGGTTTTCCGAGGGTACATCATGTGTCTTATGGATTGAATGATTGTGTGTATGAATTGTTTTATGAGATCTATTTGCACTATAATTGTGGATTAAAGTTTTAAAGTTCAAGAATCTTTCTTTATTGCTTAATCATTGACATTATCAAGGGTAACCCCGATTAGCCATTCAAAGCAGATTAAGCACATTAACCATGTTAGAAGAAATAAGGGAAACATATAAACATAAATGTGTTTCTCATTAGATAATCATTAAACATTGATTTGATAAACATAACGTCGATGACAAAAAATTTAAGGCAAGAGATCTAGTTTTAAAATGGGATAGGGTAAACACACAAAATGGAAACACAAGTTTCAACAATTATGGCTTGGTATCTTTCACATTGTTGAGGAAATAACATCTGGTAGATACAAACTTAAAAGTTTGGAGGGAGAACTAGATCTTATTCCTGTTAATGACCACATTTTGAAGAGGTATTTCAATTGATTGTGTGTAGAGAAATAATTTTGTACATAATAAATTTATAGTTTCAATTCAAACAATTTGGAGTTTGGTTTTGAAATTTAGTTTATTTTATCCTTATCTTACAAAGATTTTCGTTTTGGTCTTAGCTAGATTAACATGTTTTGTCTCAATATTTCCTAGTTTATCATTTCATCTTGCTTGCTTGTGTCTGTTTGTCAAAAAAATAGCACATACATTCATTTTTCTTTGCTAAGAGTTCTTATTTTCGTATAAGGTCAAAAGTAAAGGTGACCTATGTTTTGTTTTTGTTTTTTTAAGGTAATTATCCCAAGGAAAACCCTTGTGAATTCACCCTCATTTCAAGGATGGTCAATGTAAACTCTATATTCTCTAGGGCACAATGCTAAGTCAAGAACATGGCTTGAAGCTTTTGCAAAATATACTCATTATGAGGTCAACATGTCACTTATGTGAATATAACTTGAGTGGGGAGGAAAACACTCCATCCCACAACCACTCGGGATGACACTAATTGACAAAGGTGATATAGTTATGAGTTAAACCTTTGAGTAAATGGAGAACCACTTATTTTACCTTCTCAAAGCTTCAGTAAGTTTCAATACTTTTCTACCAATTGCATATTTTATATATATGGAGAACCTAATCAAATATACTATTGATATAACTAACCTAGTTAAGAATGTGCGTCAATTGAGTGTAGATTGGGTGGTTGGGAAAATGTTGTTATCGTCCCCACCCGAGTTCAAATCTCGCTTTGTGAACTTGATCCTTGGGAGCCGACTTTGACTTTGTATTTCTTGAATAGGATGTATTTATGGCCATAACTTGATTATTTGGAATATCAGTTGTTGGCAGTAAAAAACAACACCTAGTTAAGAATGTAAGATCACAATTCAAACCCATTTATCTAAAAGGATGATGTTTATATGTGGATATTTTTAATTACGTCTCAGTCAACATATATATAATCCCCATAGATGAAGGAGGATAATGTTCCTTCAAGTGATTTTAAGAGAAAATTCTTATAATAAATTATCCACAAAAGGAGACTATGAAATTTAGGAAAGGAGCATAATATATGTGGGGAAATGCACAGATATCTATGAAGGCTATGCATTATTTTTGGTAGTGGAGTAAGGTTTGTGATATTGGGGAGTCTCTCTCATGGCTACAAATGATTGCAGGAAATGAAGTAACACCAAGAGTCTGAGAAGTTGGTTTGGAGAGCATAATAAATTAATCTTGAAAGGTAGTGGCCTATAGTAGTAAGGTTTGTGATATTGGGGAGTCTCTCTCATGGCTACGAATGATTGTAGGAAACGAAGCAACACCAAGAGTCTGATAAGTGGGTTTAGAGAGCATAATAAATTAATCTTGAAAGGTAGTGGCCTATAGAAATGATCTATATCTTAGATAAAAGATATGCTAGAAGGAAATTTAACATTAGAAATGTTCTCATATGGATTTAACTATGCATTTCATTTTGAATAAAGGATCAATTTTTGAAGTCAAGTAAAAATATAAAATAATTGGTATCCACTGATTTAGGATTTTCTCTAACTAGAAAACATGAAATTGAGATTTAACCGTTCTCCAACCAAGGCAATATTTTAGAGATTCTATGATTTGTATCACCATTTGTTGAGTCCTCAACACACCCTGAAATTTTGAAAATTTGGGTATGTTTTATTTCAAATTTCTCTAAGATTTTTTTAGCATTCCGCATCTTAAGTTTTGGTTGATATCCGCTTTGATATTTTGATTCCAAGAATTTGAGATTGAGTGTTTTACTTTTTCCCTTGTTACTTTGAGTTTCTTTTCCTTAAAACAAAATCTAAAAATTATTTGGTGTTAAGTGCTCAAAATAAAAAGGTTTCAAAATTTAATTTCTTCAAAAAGCAATATTGCAGTGATGATGTTTAACTTTCATTTTGAATAAAGTACAGTGCATCTCTAGATATTTTCTTACTGTCAAAATTTATTTATTTATCACATTGATAAATATAAAAATCCACCAACGAGTCATGATTTTGGTGGGTTATCCACACTTTCATTAGGGCTAAATATCGAAATATCAATACATATAAGTTAATGAAGAGTACAGAAATATCGATGGGGAGATTTATGTGGAATTTCACGGGAATGTAAATTTTGAAATGTTGTCACAAGGAAGTCATCAAATATCTTTGCAAGGTCACCAATTTAGAGTTTGAGATAAACTTTTGTTGTAATTAAAGTTAGGAGTACAACTTGAAAGAATTGTTCTTTTTTTGTTGCAAGGCTATTATGCAGAGGTGATATTATAGTTTCTCTGGTAATATTTCAAAAGCACCTTTCCACATACTTGTAATAAGGGTATAATCCTAACTTTCACTCTGATCAATTTTTCTAATTAGTCCATAATAAAAGATTTATATTACCTCTGTAGAATCCGTAATGAGTTTAACTTTGTGTTCAACACAACCCGTACTTCATGATATTTTTTGAATATGCCTACGAGGCTATATGTAAGGTCATCTATCTTGTGGGTGATCTTTGCTCATCGATTCTTTAATCATCAATAAAGAACTGATATTTTTATTTTTGAAAACAAAACACAACCCGTAGTTCATCTTCAAGAGTCCTTATTGATGTTTCATCAAATCAAAGATAGATTTTCATTGTGATAAAGTGACGTTTCTTAGCCACAAAACATGGGATTTGTATTATGGTAATGGCACCCAAATAAAAGAAGTAATAAAACTCCGTATTTTGATAAAAAAAGAAAATTGTCTTCCCATCATAACTGGATATTTGAATTCTTAATTGTCAACTCATGCATTTATGAATGCAATCCATTGCAAATATTTGTCATGATGAGTTTTATGTATTTGTATTGATAATTTGTTAAATAATTGGAAATGCATGAATCATTGGTAAGCTTGATAGCAAGTATTAAGTGATTTTGCGACAATTCTAGTTTGAGAGAATAGAGGATGATTGTGTTGTAAGTTTTCTTTATCCAACCAAGGATTACAAACACTATTCTTCCTAAGAAATCAACCCCAAAGACCCCAAAATGATTAGCAAAAGATATGAAGAACATTGAGGTCACTTGGGATTCATAGGCAATTACAAGTGATATAAAAGAAACCCTATAATATTATGTGCATGTCATATAACTGGCCAAGCCTAACATAGATCCAGTAAAACTTGTGTCCAAATATATTGAAACCTATATTGGCACTCAATAAACTTTACATACATGGTGGGAAATAAACAGAGGATTCAAAGAGGAGGACTACCCTGATGTTATACCCCCTAGTAACCCAATAAATAGAAACATTCATGAGAATATCTTCTCTAGTATTAGAAAAATATATTGAATGAACCATAAAGCACACTGATACACTAAATATAATTGTTAGACATGAAAAAAATAATATATCGTTCTTTCCAACCATTTGAGCTAAAGAAATTTTATAGATTGCAAGAGCTTGAGGCTTATATGATTATTGAGTGGTTACATAAATTCCGAACGACGATGTGAATAAAACATTACCAAGTTAATGGGTTGAAGGAAAAATATTCTTTGAAAAGAATGATGGAAAATATAGATTCACCAACTCGAGGGATCCTTATATTGATGCAATGGATTTAATGTGCAGATTGTATGGGGAACATAAATGTATACACTTTAAATATGCTTGGGTTCTAGTTGTTCATACTATAATATCAAAATGATTTGTTTTAATTTAGGTCGCTATCTTATCACATTCAATGCAAAGGGATATACAGGGTGACAAGAAGCCAAATACTAAATAATTTCCTACTTTTCATATGGATTCTTATATGCTTGACATCATGTGTGCAACTAACCGCTTTCCAAGTTTAAATCAGTGTTAGAATCATAGCAAGGAGTATTGTATGTGTACTAATAGAGATTATGTGAAAATAAGTATAAAAAGAATTATGCACAATTATATGATCATTTCTTTGCTCCATTATACAAATTTCTCTTTTGTAAGTGATGTTCAAATTTGTCAGATGAAGCTATGTTATTTTTAAGAAGCAATGGAAGCTGGTATTACAAGAACACCATATATCATAATTATGGAGTGACTGCTCCTCCTAATTTGCTACCTAAATATGTTCGAAATAGGTCGGGCTTGGGAAATATTCCCTATCAAACTATTCTTCATGACTTTAATGCTCCATTAGCAAAAGATAAGAGGAAATTATTTATCCCTACAACAATTTACATTAGGCATTATGGTTTGAGTAGCAGTAAATCTACAAGACAAGAAGCAAATGCTACGTTGTAATGCAAATTTCCATAAGGATAATTAAGAAGACATGATCCCCAAGGATTATATTAAAAAACAGTAATCAAGTTAATGTTTCTTGGCTTTATGACCATGAAAAATGGGATCATGATCTACCTTTTGAGAATGCTATCTCTTTGGAAGAATTTCAATAAATATTAAAACACAAGGGACAAAATTCAAAACAAGATAAAGTCTTGGAAGATAAACAAAAAAATTGACTAGGTTGAAGAGAAAAAAAGAGAAGTTGAAGAAAAAGCATGGCAACAAGATGATACTGCAAAATAAAATAATCTAGAATGTCTACGGTTAAAGAAGAAAAAGGAAGATGAATCGTTCAAGGAAACTTAAGTAGAAAGAGAAAGACAAGAGGAAAAGGAAAAATAGAGAAAGGCATAAAAGGAAAAATTTGAAGAAGAAAGAGGAAGAGAAGGTTGAATTAGAAAAGAGAGAGAAATAAAATAAAGAAAAAATAGAGGATATACAGAATAAAAGTCAAGATGACAATTATAAATTGGAATACACAACAAAGAAAAATGGAACAAGTTGGACGAGCATCAAGGAAAATGAGATTCAAAAAAAGTTACATGACAACCCAAATAACAACAAATTAAGACTAAACAACCTCAGTCTAAGAATTGGATTGATCTAACCGTGCAAGATCTATTGATCCCAAAGCAAACCTCAATTTCAAGAAAAGGAGGAAAAGGGAAGGGAGCCATAGGTAAAGATATAATTACTACAATTAGTCCAGAGAATACATTATCAAGGGTTAACAAACTTATCTCCAACCTTATGGACAATGTATGGATATAATTTTTTTTTCTTCTAATAAAATAAAGAAGACTATTGTTAAGAAAAACCAAATAAAAATAAAGATTTATTTAGACATAACCATAGGGTAGAAGTGTTAGATACTAAAAGGACCAAATTGACAGAGTTATTATCATCTAGCTTGCTATCATGCCACTTTAGACAAGGCTTATACATAGGCTATAAATGTCCAAAAGATTGAAAATACAATTGCATTGTTAGAAATAAAGTATTATGAATTCCGTCAAGGACCAATAACAACTTCATAAAATACTCATATTAAAAGAGTTTTTTTATGAAAAGTATTTCCAATTACATGGTCTAATTTTACAACTTTTAATGTTAAATAAGGAAAACTTTATTTGGAAAATGATTAAGGGTAAAACACATGATCAATTGGAATTTATTAAATAGATTCGAAACATAAGGTGGAAGTGTTTCTAAATATCATAATTTTGATCAAAGAACAATTTTGGGAAATTGAATAGGATATGAATTATTTGTAGAATGTATCTCATGAATCTCAAAGATGGCTAGAAGGTGAGTGGTTGGCATGCACCAGAATTCGATACGGTATTGAAGACGTTACTTAGCAGTGTCAACTTTCCTCTATTGGGCCACCAAAGAACTTTTATCTAGTTGATCAAATGATGAAATCCAATGAAAATTCACTCACGGAGAATAGAGTGGAGATTCAGGAGATATTGTGTGTAAACCAGCATAGATCCAAATCCCAGGCTCTATCAAGCGCCGAGAGGGATCAAATATTTGGAGGTGTAGACCTCTTCTTAAGTATTGCACTCAACTATCAGCTTTAATGTGATTCAGACCAAAAGGCACATTTTTTTATTTAAGGTCCACAAATAATATTTTTATTATTAATATTTAATACTATTTATGGCTGCATATAATATTTTTTATTTTGTTAGGAAAAAACATTAAAACATCTCCCCATACATAGTTTTAAAACCATGTGCAAGGCCCTCCTAAAATCATGGGTTGTTTAGGAGGCCTTGCACATGGTATTAAAACCATTTGCAACTACCTCCTAAACCATGTACAACAAAACCATGGGCTGTTTAGGAGGCCTTGCACATGGCTTTAAAACCATTTGTAAGGCCCTCCTAAACCATGTACAATAAAACCATGAGTTTTTAAGAGGCCTTGCACATGGTTTTAAAACCATGTGCATGACCAACATTTTTTTTGCGGATAACTCAATTTTTTATTATTTTGTTAAGTATAAACATTTCAACATCTCCCCTATATTGTGTTTTTTTCTCAGGGACATTTTTTTATGGCAGATAATTAAATTTTTTATTTATTTTTTATTATTTTGTTGGGTAGGAACATTACAACATCTCACCCATATTAGATTGTTTTTGTGGCCGACATTTATTTTGGAAGATAATTAAAAGTTTTGTTTTTTTATAGCCGACATCTATGTAACGTTACGTAACTTACAACGTTACATAACGTTACAAGATCTCCCCCATACTGGGCTGTAGAGCGCCTCTCGGCGCAATGAAAGTCACCTAAAAAATTCTTGACATAAAAAGTAAAAAAGTAACATGTATCTAATGTGTTCTTCCAAAAATAGAAAAAATATGTTAAAATATTCTCTTTGCAACTACCTGTCCTGCGGGCCCCATAAAGACAACATGTTTTCCCACATTTTTATTTACGTAAAAGCTTATTTGAGGAGTGGTAAAAGTATGACAATGATCTAACTAAATATCGATATCCTAGCTCATCAAACAATTATGTTAAAAGCTATTTTTACTAACATTTAGTTTGTATTTATAGAGAAATTGAGCAAGTATTAGAGGCTTTTTTATGAGGACATTTTGTAAATATTATCTCTTACATTTTGGTTAATATGAAGGATCATTACTGGAGAAAGTTACTCTTTATATGTGGTGTGGTGCAGGTTACTTTATATCTTATCGAATAACGTGGACATCTTGTAAGGGATTTAAAGTGTTGTTTAGATTATTTTATGGAATTATATATTCGTTACAATTACCTTTCTCAAGAAATCATTCTCGGTTTATTAAAGGAATAAAATAATAGCTGTCTATTCTAGAGCTACTTTAAAATCTTCTCTTTTAAATAGATTTATCTTTTCTTCATTTACTAGGTTTCTTTTTTTCCCATTTAGTAGGTATTCACAAATAGTTCGATGTAACATTTCTTTTATTTCTGCTTTAAATTAAAGAAAAGAGATTTAGATTTTAAATCCTATTGAAAGGTTGCCAGGGCATCAATATGAAAGTTTTTTTTCATACCAAACAAGAAAGAGTCTAATTGAGCCTCTATCTAGATTAAACCCCTTATACTCATGTATGCAGTTTTCCCCATCAACACCAGGTAAATATTGTTTAGCAAATTCCAACCAAGGAAATTTTTTCATTTTAATGGAATTATCCAATTTTTGAACTGCCTTCCACCACAAAACCCTTTCTTCTTCCCATTCTTTGTCAATATTCGTTGAATACACCAACTTAGAATTATACTCTTTTGTTTTGTTATTCTTATATCATTTACTCATCCTATTGATCAAAAAGTTTTATAGCAATGTGAGTTAAAATATTAACATATTGAGAGCATTCATCTATTAACTCATCCTATAAATTCATCAACTCGACTATTAACCACCTTTGTTACCATTATTTTTAACATTTTATGATGTTCCCTCCCTTAAAGAAGAAATCCCCTTTTGATGTAAGACATTTATTAAAGTTTTATACTATGTAATTTCCCCTACAACCAATTTATCTTGACCTTACTTTCTCCTCCCATTTTCCAATCTACCGCTTTACTAATTAAAGGAAAGGACGTTATAAAAGCTTTTCGAATAATAGATGCTAAATACCTTAAGAATGTTTCCTTTCTTATCTAAACCTATCTTCAATAGTTCTTCCTTTATAATTTGAATTCATTACTCGACCTCACATACCTTCACTATAGACAAGTCTCCATAGAATTTTTGTTGTTAGAGATAAACTCAATACATGAATATTTTTCAGCCCCATCCTTTTGGTTCTTTTACATATGCCACTTTTGTTCATTTAACCAAAGGAATTCCTCTCTTTGACCTTTCCTAATCCACAATAAATTTAAGCATTTCTTCCTAATTTTGTTTAATAAACCTTTAGGAATCACAAAAATGGACATCGAATACATCATAATATTCTTTAATATAGCCTTAAAAATACTAACCCCCCTCCACGAGAAAACCGTATATTCCACCTCATCAAAATTCTAGCTTTTATTTCATTGTATAACCACATCCAACTATCATACCTATAATTATTTGGTTTCAATACAAAACTTAAATATTCAACTCCTTAATCGAGCTCACTATGATTCATTGGAAACACATTTTTAATTTTTTTCTTTTACCTTTTCTGTTGTTTCATTGAAAAGAATCCAAATTTAGTCATGTTAATCTCCATCTTGTTTCTTTATAGTATATGTCCAATATCTCGTTAGTGCTTCTCATCTTATTGATTGTGCCTTGGCCAAAAATCATATTATCATCCATAAATAATACATGGGAGAGGATCCTTTCAGTTCCCCTCTTTGTCTAGCATATTTAATTAACATGCTCGATCCTTCAACCACTAATAAGAAAAGTAAAGAAGATAGAGAACAATATTGCATGAGGCTCCTTGTAGCTGTAAAAAATTTCAAAGGAAAACCATTTATCAAAAAATAAAAATAAACCAATGTAAGACATCCCATGATCCAATTTATTGTTTGCAAGTTCATGTTGAACAATAGAAACAATAATCTAAGGTATAATCAATTCAGGGTGTGTGCAAGAAGTTGATGGACCTTTTAGATGCAATGGTAGAATGAAGTCAATCACGCTTGATCCATAAAATAGAAATCATCCCAAGCAATCC